>JXSR01S003623.1:23420-35180 GCA_000969725.1 Ophiothrix spiculata
TTGTAACTTGGAAACGAACGGTCGGAATCAAGTGAAATTTTCAGTATATATTTATGTTGTACTCTTCTTTTTATTTAGCTAGAAAAGAGGCCACATCAAAATCATGAATTGCACCTTTGATGTTACTAAAAGTGCTGTTGTTGTTGTTGTTGATGTTATTGTTGTTATTGTTGTTGTTGTTCAGTTGTCCTGTCTAGTTAGGAGAGACGATTTATTTAGGGGGGTAATATATTTTCTCAAAAAAAGGCTTGCTAGTCCAAAAAACAGCTTGATAAGAAGGCTTCCAAAGCACATTTTATCAGGCTCACTTATCTGCTGAATTTTAAAAAGGCTTGTGAATCGAAATTTTGCTTTTGCTTGTCCGAATCTATAAAAGGCTGGCTAGTCCATATTTTTATTAAAAATGGGGCTTGCTAGTCTGAATGTTGAAAAAGGTAATTAAAAAGACCCAGATTTTTTCCTTCAAGATTTAAAAGTGAAACTTGATTGCTTATTGATATTCAACAACCATCAAGGAATCATTACTCACTAAACTATAGAATATCAAGGCCTATATTGACATTGGAACAGTTTCGAGTCAATTTGCATATACAGAGTCCAATAAAGTAAAATAAAGGAAGGACGACATGAAAGAAAAGTACACTTAAATACGTGACTGCAGAGAGTTTTGACATTGTCAAATGTTAGGTATTTCAATTTCAAACTTGAATGACTACTTGACAATAATAACAAATGTGTACACATTTCATATATAATCAAATGTTTTTTAATTTCATGGATATTTGTCTCCTGGGGTCTTGGGTAAATGAATCATATTTATAGTGGATTTTATTTGCAAACCTTCAATTTTGTTTAAGAGAATATATCGTTAAAATGGCAGGGCATGTGTAATTGTCTGATTTAGTTGGTTATTTCAAAAGGACTTTTTATAGAAATGTTTTCATTTCAATCCAAGATATCTAAATTGTTTTCAGAAGAGTTATTTTGAAAGGCCTTCATTTTTATTATTTTTATGTCAAAACAAGTTCCCATTGATATCACTGGATAAAACAAGTTAGGGTTCAACAGTGGTGCAACTATGGTGTTTATAGTATAATCTTAGTGAAAATCACTGAAGACTTAAGATGTATAACCCGACCCTAACTCACTAACCATTATCCGACCATAAACATGCCCTTACCCTAACCCTAAACCCTAACCCAAAAATTTTGGATGAGATCTAAAGTATATAGGCCTACTTGGTCCCGGGACTTGGTCCAATGTGATATTTGTATATGTTATACCCAGATCACAACTGAAGACTTTGCAAAATCCTTGATTGAGACACCAAAACTACCTTTTGCAATTAACAAACAAACCAGTCGCAAGCAGTTAGAGGTTGGCTGCGCAAATTGGTTTGGACTTATCAACCGCAACCTACATAACTCCCACTTGTACTTTGACCAAATACTGGTAAAATCCCCAGGTCCTTCAATTTATTCATTTAATGATATTAATTATTATCTCCACAAAAAAACTGACTCGGAATTTTAAAACTATACCTCATTGCCGATAACAAAATAAAAAACTGTTTGATAGTTCTGATCTTCTTGAGATACAATGTACTTTTTGTTATATCATTAATTTATATTTTTGGTAGTTGTTTTTTCACACTGATCCAGCATCTAATCAAGACTCATGACGTGATCATTGATAAACGCTACGTTGTACGGTAGCTTTTAACTTTGCATACCAATATTTACTGATGATAACAATGATAATATGATAAATAGCTTTTGAATGAAAGAAAATCTGAAGTGCAATAGCTGCTATTTGTCATCAATTTACATTACTCGCTATAGTGTCCAATCTTGGGTCATGTCTTGAAATGGTGAAAAGGTGTCACCAAGGCCTGTAGCCAGGATTTTTTAAATGGTGCGGGATTTTAAATGATGAACCATTTTGAGGTAAAATATTTGTTTTGATTGACCCAATACTTATTATGTATTATTTTACCAACAAAAATTTACATCATGATGGTGTTTTGTGATTATGAGTTTTCTTTGTGGACCTTTTTGTACTTTTTGGTGGACCTTTTTAATACTTTTTGGTGAATTTCTTTGGTACATTGTCACATTTTGGGGGGTACAATGCCCCTACTGCACCTCCTGTGTATGGGGCTGGTGTCACCTGAAGAATCATTTCAAGAGCCATTGGCATATGTGGGCTAGCTTTTTAAGTTTTTGTCACATTCTAATGACAGAGGCGTTTCATAAATATGACATATGGCAGCCATTGCAGATATGATTTCCTTGCTTTCACATAATGAAGTTGCTTGTTCATAATATTATAGGCTTGCTTTAATGAATAGACCAACCTTTTTTCAATGACAAATTAATAATTTTGATGATATTGGAATTGATTGGTGCATGGTAGGTAAGTTCAATTTTATATTGCCATTGTGGGGTATTCGATCCAGCAAGCACCTTTAATTGTAGATCTTGCCCAGATCCAGCGACCAACCCCCACCACTGCACTGATCAACCTCCCCTCTGATCAACTCAATTTAGTGACTAAGCTGCTCGTACTGGCAGCGAGGCTGTTGCGCTGCGAAGCAGCGAAGCTGTGGCACTGCAAAGCAACGAGGCTGAGGCACTGTCAAGCAGGGAGGCTGTGGCGCTGCAAAGCAATGAGGCTGAGGCACTGCAAAGCAGCGAGGCTGTGGCGCTGCGAAGCAACGAGGCTGAGGCACTGCAAAGCAGCGAGGCTGTGGCGCTGCGAAGCATCTGGCTGGTTTGGTGCTAACAAATGGGCTCTGTGCAAGAGCTACTTTTATTGGTGATACCCTATGTAGCCTGTATGTAGCTCTGCAAGAATCAATGGTTCCTAGGTTGGGTACAGTGTACTGGCCCATACCATGAATAACCGTCAACCATAGCATGTTTCAATTATGTTTCCAGTCAAAGGGGCAAATTTTGGTATGCATTTCCAAAAATCCAGAAAAGAGAAGCTAAACATGTTATAGTATGAGATCTAGACAAACTGAATGAAAGAGTTTGATATAGTTTGAAATATGGTTCATTAAACGGATCCTGGAAAAAACAAATAATCCACTCCTCCAGGTTTTTCTATTAACCCTAACACTTTTAAGCACCTCTTCGTTTAAAAACTATCTCCTCGGAAATTTTCAAGTCAAAAATCACGGGTTTTCACCTGGATTCGAACCCGGGACCTCCCGCTTCCCAGTCCGATTATCACTATGTCAGGCCACTGAGCAGGTGCTGCCATGGCAGCGATTCCGTGATCATAGCTGACTCCGGTCTATGACGTATTTGGACTAAGGCGATTTTTTCGATTTTGTAGAATGGGATTTTGTGAGGTTCGGTGGCGTTAGGGTTAGAGGGTATAGAAGCCAATACTGAGACAGAGGGGGACGGGTTGGCCTATGCATTGTATACATATTTGTCCCCTTTTATAGGGGGTCTAACCTGGTCTGATACCCTTTAAAGTACAAAATTGTATTTTTTACCCCTAGACATTTTCAATCCCTCACAAGGACACTCAAACTCAATTAGATCATTTACAAAAACAAATTAAAAATGTATGAAAATGTGTTTCAGTCCTATGGTCACTCACATGTATAAAAACATCCGAAAAATGGTAAGATTTTTGCCATCGGGCATTGTCGCATTTAAGAGTCAATTTCAATTATTTTGAAGGGTGTCCATTTTGAACAATGATCATTGCCCTAGTGAGAGTACAAAATTCAGATGATACAAGCTAAATTTTGAATTTCCAAAATTCTTGTTTGATTAAAGTTCCACTATAGGCCCTATTTGTCCAAACCCACCAACAAATTACACCATTTATAGTAACATATTGGTCATTTTGGGTAGTATTGTGAGTCATTACGCCATTTGGGGTAGGACTTCGGTTCATTAAGGTATTAGGGTGAAAACATAGTCGGCCTCCAATCAAAATTTTCGGTTACCAAATATTTGGTCGTGACGTCAAAATGACAAGTGACTCCAAATAAAATAACTTCAACACCGAGTTGAGACCAAATAAAATTTCGCGCTAGATTGCACATGTATTGAATATTGCATATACATTGCGCCAAATGATTGTTACTATGGCCGACTATGTTTTCAGCCATACTTTAAATTCGATGGCAAATATTTGGCGACGTCACGACCAAATGTTTGGTAGCTGAAATTTTGTTTGGGGGCCGACTATGTAACACCATTTAGGGTCCAGATTTTTAGTTTATCAACGAGCATGAGTAGCTTCATTATGTGTGAGTAACCCCCGGGGTGTTAATGTTGTACTCTTCTCGTTACATATGATCATCACTTGACTAGTGGTTAGGCCATATTAAAAAATACTTTTGTCTCAAAGCTCCCGTGCGTGTTAGTTTTATCGTGCGCGTTAGTTTCCCTAAAAATCCAAAAAGCAACTTGTAATCCAAGGCAAAATGTTTCGTTTCGAAGTTGTTTTTGTCTCTAAATTATGTATATTGTGCAATCACATTTATTGTTGAATTAATATTGTCACAATTCTGTTTCTTTGTTTTGTTTCAATATTTTGACGCATTCTACCATAAAGGAGTCGTCAATATGACTTTTAGAATCAATAAAAAAATTAAGGAAAAAAAAAAAGAAAACAGAAATAAAATCGCATTCCGCATTAGGTTTTTGGGAGTTGGAGAGCTTTGAGACAAATGTTTTTTTTAATATGGCCTTATAGATAAACTGTAGATAATTTCTGTATTTTATGTAAACCGGTAAACAAATAGATGCTATCTATATTTCATATCTAATGTTGAAAATTCTACTGCTGATATTATCATTAGTCAAAGCACTACCCGGTATATGTTAAATTCTTGAAAAACATTATCCTTCCCATGTAAAATTCTTGAAAAACATTGTTTTAATTGATGTATAGTTTTAAAACTTAATACATTTATTGGTAAACTGACTCACAAAACTACCTGTGTAGTTTTAAGTTACTTATTGCTTTTGATGAATAAGCAGAAATTATAAACTGATTTTCCTTATCAGTGTCATAAAAACTGGAATTGGCGAAATGAAACTAGTAATTACTAAATAATTACAGCAATTAATAGTAAAAGACACAGCTATTGTTTTTCTGCACTGCCACCCCACCCACACATAAGACCACTGATGATTCACTGATTGTTTCCGTTATCTTGCACAATTTCTCCAAAATGTGTAGATGACAAAATATCATGTGATTTTCGTGTAATTTATGATTTTCCAAAAGGGTATTCAACTCTTATAAATTGAACCAAAGAAATTTACCTTAATTGTTACAGTAGATGACAAGTGTTCATAATAACATAAATCAAGTCTGTTTCTACTAAATCAATCAATCAATGATACACAGTACTTGCATGAAATGCATACCCCATGAAGAAGTCTATTCGCTTAACGTGACTTCCGAACCACGGAGCAAGTAGAGTAAAGTTCCTTGCCCAAGGAAACAAGGAGATGAAAACCGCCCTGCCCAGGACTCAACCAACAACCTCTGTATTACGAGACCCGTGCTCTAACGGCTTGGCCACGCTCCCCTCTAATAGTGACATCTTTCTTGTTTTTCTTTAAAGATCTATATGTTCAATGAAGGAATTTATAAAAAGGTGGGTTTTTCAATTCCATTTCAGCATTTTTTAGGTTAAGAGTTTTGGGCTATTTAATGTTTCAACTCTTATCAGCAGCATATCTATCATGCGCAGGTCTGAGTACAAATAAAAATGCCAGAGCTAATCTATAAATTTGTCCTATTCAACTCACCTTACTCATTCAGGATTTCATATTAGGCAAGTACCATCTTACTTTGAAATCCTGGAGTGAGTAAGTTATATTAAGGAAGTGATTGCTCTTGATTACAGATCATCAGATAAGTGAAGATTACAATTATGTGGGCTCAACTTGAACTTTTGATCCATTCATATAAATGAGGATGTGTGTGGATTGTGTGGTCCGATCATCAAATGTTTGATAGCGACACTTTGATATTTGTATGAAACTAACATTTTCATTTTTATATTGGCCATACATGCCTGAGAAAAAGAGTTTTTAAAAATCTAACCTTACTAAATTCTACAAAATCTTGTTGCAAAAAATCAAGAAAATATAGCATTAATATCTAATAATGCCACTTTTACTATTTTTAGGGGGTGTTGAGTAGTATAGTATAGCACCAGAATGAAAACCAGAGGAGTGAATTACTGCTGAGGTAGTGCCCTCCTGGATTTGGGTCTAAGAGGCCTCAGGTTCAAATCACATGGTCAAATCTTGTCCAATCACTCACAATTAATCCCTGTGACCATAGATCGATGATAGCTTAGAACTAATTTGGATATGATCTTTTAGCCTATTTCTACTCAAATGTAAAATAAAAACCGATCATGTTTACTGTGTAAGAATACCGTGTCGCACTAACACCGCTCTGTTTTAACTCACGACAGAATTCAATTATTTTTGGTTTCACTTGATCAGGGATGGTTATAGCTTTTTGTAATTTTGCCTGAAAATGTTAATTTGCCAATACTATGTACAGAGAAGATCCAAGCATTTTTGCCTGAATTCAGGCAAAAACCTGAAGATAATCATGCCTGCTTGATGAAATACTGTGTGTACCGGATGTACGGAAAGTACAGGTTGATTGACTTTTGGTTTTGCGGGGCGATGCATTGTAATAATCAGGTTCTCATAACCGGTACAGTTTCTACTGGATTGCGACACGTTATTTAAATGCCAATAACCACCTCCAAAGGTGGGTACAATACACATGTAATTGTCTTACACTGATTTTGAATAAACCGATTATTTTGCGTTTTACTGGGTGACCTACCCGGGTTTCTTAAACTAAATCAGCATTATCCGGGTAGGCATACTTGAGTAGAAACAGGCTAAATTAAGATCGAGGATCTTCAAGGACTTTCTTGAAGAGTTAAAAATTTGCAACACATTTTAAACTGGCCAGTATCTTGGCACAAATTACCTGGTGAACTGTTGTTGAGCTATTAAACTTTCCCACTCACTCAGTTATTTACTCAATGTGATGTAACATATATATTTGATGCAATTTATGTTACAAAGTTATGTACAGTTTAGTCACAATCTCACCTGTTTATTTGTTATATAACACTTTCATTATACTTCTTAGTGTGCAACCACATATTGGTTGAAATTCAACTATTTACCCCTCTCCACCCCTCTTCAACAGTTGTTCACAAATGGTCACAGATGGTAGGGAGTAGTCACAGGTTGAAATTAGAACAGTTTTGAATTTATGACACATGAATTCAAACAGTCATGGTGAAAGGCCTTTGATAATTCTGTTTGATTCTCAGGTTTGACTCCATTCCATTTCAAAAGGGAAGTCGAAACCTCACAATCAATATAAATTATTTTTATTGTGCAACTTAAAAACTTAATAAAGTAAACTATTATGCATACATTTTTGGAAAGGATGTTTCACAAGGAATCTCTTTATAGTTTCAGATTCTTGATAAAGACTAACTTTTTTTGGATCTAACCCAAAACAAGATATTTTGCCAAACATTTTAAACAAATATAATTCTCCACCAAAACAAATATTACTCCAACAACATATTTCCTCACTTTTATATTTGACTCTTCATGTTTTATTTGTTTTGACAAAAATGGTCAACAAGTGACAAAAGACAAAAAATGCTAAAAATATTTTATTTTCTGGCCTATTTGGACCAATATTTTTAAAACTACCTACATGTATTTTGCTTGCCTGTTTTTGTCCCAAAAATGTTAACTTGAATAAATGGTTTTGTTTATCATTTGTTCCAGATGATTTCGACTTGCGACAGGGTCCATAAGTATGAACTACTCTTTAGGTTAAGTTGCAATGAATATTACTTTTAGAGTTGTCAAACAATTTTTGTACAGGGTTGTGCAGCGCAGACTTTGCGATAAGGACAGTTCTCTTAACCTAAAAATAGGCAATTTTGCAACCCTGCACCATACCATTTTTCTGCAAAAAACACCCAATTTAGGTCAAATTGGGCGCTTTTTAAGGCAATTTTCCCCCAAAACACCAAATTTTTCCATTTGGGCGCATTAGGTCTGTGTCAAAAACCCATCCATCGATAAACCTAAAATGGCAAAATTATACCCCAAAACCGTGGACATACCTGTATATCAACCTAATGTGAGAACCCCCCCCCCCCACCACCCCGGGGTTGGACATGAACAGTACTTCAAGATGACTACATAATGGTATGCCTGCTTCAAGATATCCTAAGAAATAAATATCCAGTAAAGACTTCTTGAAAATATACTTTTAACATTGCAAATTAGTAAACAAATGGTACAAAATTTAATGCATTAGAGCAATTCTCTTGGTTAAAACAAGTTTAGCACAGAACTTCAAAAAATTGTCAATACTGTCATGAACAGGAACTGCGCAAGAATAACAATAAAAGGGAAGTCCATGAATCACCTCTTGCAAAGCATGTTACGAGGCCGCAGATTGATAATAGTGACTTTAACAAAAATGTACATGTAGTAAAAGTTCTTGCAAGGAAGTCAAGTTCCTGAACATTTATACTTCCTTTCCTGATTTTAATCAAAGGACTTTTAAAAAGATTTAGTTTCCGTATGCTCCCCTGTAGTGAAAAAAGAAGTGATCCCAAATATTTTGTAACATATTCAGTTTTCTATCAATTCAGGGAGTTCCATATAGTTTTCTATCAAATTTAGGGAGTTCTATACAGTTTTCCATCAAATTTAGGTTTTCCAATACAGATTTCTGTACATGTTCTATGTCAAGTGGACTGAAACTTCTTGAAATGACAAAGGAAATTAACAGGAAATACTCAAAAGTTTTTAAAGATCACCAAGAAGGAAAGAAGCTATATCGATGAACTTTTATGATCACTCGTCTTTCTGTACATTATGGTGCAAAAAATGATATCAATGGCCTACTTTCTATACAGGTGGCGATATGTCAACAACTTGCCTCCGCTAACCAGATAAATTTTATGGAGAAATCAAAGAAACATGGCGTGATTAAAGCTCTGCATTTAAAGGATTACAGCACAGTTATTCTATGATGACACGCCCAAACTTAAAATGTTTGATACCATAGTATAGGTTAGGATCTCCTCTTTCCATTGATACCAAAATAATGGAAATCAGTCAATAAATAACATCACAATGATGTACTAAACGTGGTCGACCTGAAGATGTTAATTTTTAGTAATGACTAATGAACAATGTGGATTTTTTTTTTGGCTAAAAGAGGACCTCTACAAAGTCCATCTGTGGACAGTCAGTTTCAAGTGGGAGAAATGTGTTACTTTGAACAATGGCTAGTCTTTGTCAAAGACTGGGATTTTTGTTATTAGTCTCATTTTCTCACTAGTGAAAACTGTGATCGTTGGTGATGTGCTTGCAAGTTTGGATGGTGTGTTTGCAGAGTGTGTTTGCATGTTCATAGAAAAATGGTCTGTAACACAGACTAGGTATATGTTGTAAACCCTTCTATCGAACATTGCCCACTCACTTTACCAATAATTAGCAGCTCCAGCTCCGACAAGTTTAAGCCCAAAATAAATTTGATGTTTTTTTTATTTTGACCCAATCGTAAAATTAACAAGCATGTACAGCCAGTAGCGCCCTACACAGACCCTGGGCAAAGACCAAAAGAAATCCCAGAAAGAAATTGATCTCCATTACTATTTAACATAGTGTGCAGTGTGATTTAAACCCACCCTTTATATTTTAAACCTACCCTTTTTATAAAAACACCCTTTATACTGGAAAGCCATAACCCACCCTTTTTTTGGAAATTATTATATAACTACTTCTTGGACGAAATGCTACCCCTTGTGTGGTCGGCAAAGCAAGTAAACAATGCTAAAAAAAGTAAGAAGTAAGCTTATACCGTCCTAATAACGTGCAGTAATATGACGTTTATGAAATAATCTGACGACAAAATTGAAAGGTTGTCATTTTTGGTTGCACCATTTGTCGTTTCATCTGTATCAAAAACTGAGTACGTCCACTTCCGAAGAGTTCTCAACATTTGTTATGTTTGTTTTCTTTTCACCGAAGACCGATCGCTACACATGCCGCCATTGATCACACAGTAATACATGCTCTGTTTTAAAGCGCGTCACCCTCAAGCACGTGGAATTAATACTCGCTGGTCTTCGCTCTTGGAACCAAATTACAACAGCCACTTATAACGTGAAGTAATAGCCTGAAACTAGTAAAGCATAATGTTCCAGGATCATTCATTATTGGTAAATTTCCAAAATAATCATTTCGCTTCGTTGCCAGTTCATTTATACAGACAGTGACAGATACGAAGAAATTTTCAAATAGTGAAAGATACGAAGTACACGCTTCTTATTATTTTTTACTCTTTTTATAAATACACACAGAATACTCGCAAATCCCAATCTACACGCTTTTTTCTAAGGAGACCCATGTACTGCAAAAATCAAGGACTTTTATACCGGAAATAAAACCATTACACAAAACGTGGAGTGATTTGATGGTGTATGTCCTTAAAGGGGCAATTCATGATCAACTTTTCCCCCTCAAGGTCATCTCTATCAAAATTAAGTTATTTTGCTTAAAAGAATCCTCAACTGGTAATGTTACGATCACCAAACAATTCTTTCATATGCTTGCATTTTTGAGAAAAGTGTGAAAATATGTCATTTTCTAATTATTGTTGGGGCCCCGACAGTAATTACAACACAGTAGCCTATGGGGATTTTCAAAATGCTGAAAAGCTTGTAACTTGGAAACGAATTGTCAGAATCGAGTGAAAATTTCAGTATATATTCATAGTGCACTCTTCTTTTTATTTAGCTAGAAAGGTGAGGTTTTTGGCACATCAAAATCATGAATTGCACCTTTAAGCTTGGAATTGTCAACTCGGAGAGCATCACACTAAAAGTGACTCGTTAGTGCTAACCCTAATTACAAGTTCGAATTTGTACGCAACCACCAGTTAACGAGAACGCAAACTTTACATTCTGGTTATTGTGTTATTGCTCAAGAAACACCGCAAGCCAAAAGTTTTTGGCTTGAGGCAAGCTGTATATTACAGCCTATCACATAACGGGTATTTGTGCATAAAATGAAAAATACTAATTGTACTTGAAAAAACAGAAATTGCATTTTCCATATTCATGAAAGGAACCATTTATGTATTCATCTGCGCGAAGGGCTGGGTACCAGCTAGTCCAAGGTGCTCAGCCATTAATACTCGATCGCCGACAATCTCCGTTTAATGTCTGAGATAATAGAACATCGAAAAAGCAGGTTACACTGTTCAAGCTTTCGACCAACATTATTTTGACACTAACTAAGTGTACTTACATCATGATAGTTGTATAAATATAATCCAGCAGATACATAATCCCACTAAAATTGTTTATCTTGTCCACATTTTTATTAAAATCTGCTAAAATTCATCAAAATAGAGTGGCACTAAACTGACCAAAATTCATGTTTCGAAAAATCACAAAATGTTTAGTGCGCAAGCGCTGATTGCCTCATTAATAATTATGAATCCTTCCGACTCCAACAACTTATCCACTACGTTCCGTTGATTGCGAAAACAAAATGCGCCACGATACGTACTGGAGGATTTAGTCTAAAATAGCGTTGGCATTTTCGGGGGATTTCCGAGAAAATTGTTTTGATATTACAACATCACGAGAGATCACAATATAGCAGTTTAAATATGACTAAAATTTGT
>JXSR01S003625.1:75696-86421 GCA_000969725.1 Ophiothrix spiculata
ATCATGAAATTATGAGGTTTCGACGAAAAAGGCGTCAACTATTTCGAAGTAGTGTGTTGACGCTATTTACCCTTGATCATGGACATAAAATCACTAAGGTTCATGTATAATTTAGAGACTCTATTCCATATTTATGCCAAAAATTGTGATATTTTGACATGTAAAAGTTGACCCAAGATTTGTCGTAAACATGACAATCCGCCGTCTCGTTCGGGAATAAAAGAACTGTAGCCTTAATTTTAGATTCTAATGGAATATAAGGAAATTAAATATTTAGCATCACATATCCAAGTCAAATATAAACAAAGCTTCGTTTGATTCATTGTTACTGAATGGTTCATCAGCTGTGCTGTAGAGTGTGATATTTCTATAGCGATTTTATCATTAATAATCTAGTATGATTGACATCCATAAAGCGGGCGGTGGTCACAACCCGTCATACGTGCACGTACCCTGGAATAAATTCTAGTACATATTCCTGAGGTGCAAATTTGGAACACAAATTCGAGTACAATTTAAGTACAATTCGAGTACAAATTTATGTATTCAAATTGTAATTAAATTGTACTCGAGTTGTACTTAAATTGTTCTAGAATCTGTGTTCATAATTTGCACCTCAGGAATGTATACTAGAATTGTACTCGTTTTTTTCCAGGGTACGTACATGCTGTCTGTGTGCAAAAAAGTAGCCGAGAAAAAAAAATAGCGACACCGTACGAGTTTTAGAGCACGCAGACACGACGTAGCAGTTTTAGTGCAGTTTTTAGTAACTTTCTCTGCGTGCTGGCTACGCTCGGGCTACCGATTAAACATCAGTACGGTCCGTACGTGCTCGTTACTGACAACGTGCGAACAACATACACACAACGTGTGTTTTTTAGCAATTTTTCGCACATCCACTTGCTCGACACACTTAGCATGTACGGACATCGTGCGTGTATCGTACGCTTTCATTATAATAGCGTGGTAGTCGCGAGAGGTTTGTACGTTGTAAGAACTTTTAACGTGCGCAACGTACGAAGCACGCAACCACTCACAGTCTGGTGTGTCGTGCGCACAACGTACTTGCACCGTGCGATCAACGTGCGTCTTCCCTGTCTTTGCCACGTTTTTTTAAAACCAAAATGTAGAGAACGTGGCCTCTTAAAAAAGTCCGAACAGAAAACAAAAACAAAAAACTATACAAACACACAAAACGCAAGATGGGTTGTGACCACCGTTCAGACAATTCATAATACTAATGAATCTACTATTAAAATTACTTAAATTAAACAAACTAACTTGTATCTTAGATAAAACAGGTAACAAGAATAGTCCTTAAGAAAGGACAAACTCACGTTACACCGGAGTCAAGGTCAAGATTGCACCACGTATACTAAGGAAACCCCTAGGAAGCAAAGTTCTCCTTTTCAAGAACCATATTAGCAACTAAAACAATTGTACACAGTTAGCCTGTTCAAGTTTGTCGTAAGTTATCTCATTAAAGGACAAAAGATTTTGTTTACTAAATCGTAAATGACAAAAGAAGTATCGAATCAATTTTACCGCACAAAAGAGGCCTGTCAATCAAAGTATAGGATAGGCTATTGTCTTCGACGAAAAGCATAACGCCTAGAGTTTTTTAGTTGTGCTTTTTATCGTGTAAACACAAAAGGATTGTTTAGGATTGCAATTTCTCAAGTGGGGGTTTTCTATACTTATTGACTCCAATGAATAGAATAAGTAATGGGTTAGCAAAATATTTTACTGCGGATTAGAAAATGCATTGTTATGCACGGACAGAACATTTGAACTAGCTAAATGCCTTGTTACATTTTCATTTGGGAGTAACAGTCTCCGGGAGTACAGCAGACATGCAAAGTAATGTTGCTACTTGTATATATGTTTTGTTCTTAATATATTATAGTATAGGAGTCATTGACAGGGGTGTCTGAAAATATTATCATTGAAAACCTTGAAGAAATGAGTGGGGGTGGTGTTACATTAATTTTGCCATTGATTTTGAAGAAAAAATTGGTAAAATTAATGAAATGTTGATACCCGTATGTTTTTTTCTTAATATATTAAACTATAAGAGTAATTGAAAAGGGTGTCTGAAAATATTAAATGTTAAAAGTTTCAAAATCTATGCTTTGGGAGTTGGTGTTTTAGATTTAATATTTCGCAATATGATATTACCAGGGAATGTTTATCTAATATATCAAAAGTTATCTTTAAAAGCAGGACTATTTCTTTTAAAAGGATTTGACACACTTCAGTTCTGGTGAGTTATTTGACCTACAATGCTAAAATGTTATTCTAGTTACATAGAGGAATGATATTTATCCTTGACCAATCACAGCCACTGTATCAGTAAGCAGTTTTTTTGCAAGGTGATAACACAATGGTCATGCCAAAAAATCCAAAGTTCCTAATAAGACCATTGTTTGATCAACAGCACATAATGGTCATATGATTTCTAGAGACATTTATTTACTCAAGACAGTCTCTTAACAGCTTTCAAGGTCCAATGCATCTCTAAGGTATTGTGTACATAATAGAAAGAGATTTGTTGTTGAAGAGATAATTGGTCAAATCAAAGACAGACTCACTGCGTGAGAAATATATATAATACAAAAACAGATGTCATGTGTTGAAATTGCGTCCCAGGTAAGGGGTATTTGTAACAGTCTTGTGAGGCAATTGCAACACGTCAATAAGGCTTGACGTCCAAAGACATTCGCTCGCCTGAGAGACATTTGCTCGTGATACTCGCTCCGACGTATCTTTTCGCTGAGTGAATGGCACTTAAAATGATCGGATATTGATCAATGAAACTAATGCTTACATCGTTTTAACCATCATTTAAAGCATTGTAAATAATAGTTTTTTTTTTCATTTGAAAGAAAAAGTCAGAGCGAACATCGCGAGCGAATGTCTCTTGGACAATCGAGCGAATATCTTTGGACGCCAAGCCTAGCTTTAATTTAATAATTACAATAACCTTAATCTTATAAAATTGATTACTCATACGGCAGACGTGCACCAGATTACGTTTAATTTCAATTTCTAAGCTGTTTTTGTTGATTAAAAACCTTTGAATTGTTCGTTTAATGTTTTGAATATTATATTGAAGAGTTCCATAATATAGGGTGTTTGCTCCTTTGCAATTATCAGAACTTCTTATCTCATTATCGCATAATTGAAAATAGTTGGTTCGGGTGTGTTTTGTTTCATTCTTGTAAATATCGGAACAAAAAAGGAAACAAACTATATTTACTTTGACATAACTTATTGAGAATTTCACACGTACTTTCATCAAACTTGCCTAACATTTTACATAACCTGTGTAATTTTCTTACACAAAAGTTTACAGGTTCATATGTAACACAGCGTTGTGCATATTCTTTAGCAGTGGAAATAACAATTTGGTATAACGGGAATTATCACCTTGCTCTAATTGTGAGGCTATTTCTTTTAAAAATCAGGTTTGTCCCGCAACCCTTCTTCTAAGGATTAGCTCTGGTCCAGAGCGATGTATATTTTTTATCACGACGAGCTAGCTAGCAATTGGTGTATCACAGTATAATAACTGGAATGGCCTAATGACCAGCTATTCCAGTTTATATTATTTCCTCCCGCTGTTTATGTCCAGAGCGATGTATATTTTTTATCACGACCAGCTAGCTAGCAATTGGTGTATCACAGTATAATAACTGGAATGGCCTAATGACCAGCTATTCCAGTTTATATTATTTCCTCCCGCTGTTTATGTACGATATGCTCCTTGAGTATTCTAAGTGAAACTTGTTCCTAGAACATGAACATTAACTGAAAATTATATAAGTCAAAAAAGCTCCTTGATCATATACTTCATTTAGGGTTATATCTTACAAAGGCGTACGGTTTAGTTTTATATATCATCTTGTAAATCGACTTTTTTAAATTATATTGATTTGAAGTTTAATACATACCGTACTTGTTTTATCAAATACACCTAGACATGTGATCTGACAACAACATTTCTTTGAAAGAAAGATTGAAAATGAAGAATAAATCATACCTTTTTCAGATATCAACGAGTGTGGTTCCAATCCATGTCAAAACCAGGGCATATGCCATGATAGGGTTGGGCGGTATATCTGTCAGTGTATGGAAGGAGTTGAAGGAATAAACTGTGAACTTGGTAAGTAATTTGTTCAAATGTTGCTTTGTATCGTAATGATGCATTTACATAAGCCTTTTAGAAGAATTGCCGTCACAAAAGGAGAGGACGGTATTCCAAATGGATAAATTAAGATAACAATAGGAGAGGGTGTACTTTGGTTTGGGTAAAACCCGGAAAACACAAAATATGTTTAGTCGAGTGTGCAATGTCAGCCATACCTCAAAACGGCTTATTTCGGGGGTTACGTTTTCAGTTCTTTGACTGTATGGTCCATGTTGCAAAATCTCAAAAGCACTGTAATGGTGAATGGAAACTTATCCATTCCTTTCTAATGTTAGCACTGGGGTTCTAAAAGAGTGTGCCTTTCCCATTTGTTGTGATAAATGTTACCTTAAAACTTAAGTGACCTTGAGGGGGGTTCAAAGGGGAACCCTACAAAAGGTTTTCGCGCGTGTGAAACAAATTACATCGCCGCTCCATGTAATAGTCAAACTTAACGCAGCGGGTCCCTCAGTGTCCAAAAAGTTCAAATCGATCCAGTAGTTTTCGCATAAAATGATTTTTCGAGTGCGCTGTGCCCATAAAATCGAAACCGAATAATTATTTTTTCTAAATTTTTTTTGGCAATGATAATTGTACTTGCAATGTACAAATTTGAGCATAAATTCATGCAAAAATGTCTTCAGGGATGAAGGTTTTTGAAATTTTGGCGGGAAAGTTTTTGGACCCCTTTTCTTAGAGACGTCAAAGACACCAATGAGCCAAAATCCTACACTTTTTCTACGCTTTTTCTGATGAGCATGCGCACCACTTTTTTCCTTAGACGACCCCCCCCCCCGGGCTCTATTGCTAATTAGAGGGGCGGGGTAGTGTAGTGGTTAGCAATCTCGCCTTGCACGCATTGGGCCCGGGTTCGATTCCCAGTAAGGGTTGCCTTGCCGGAATGGAATCTCGGAATCTTTGCTAAGATGTTTGTCTGACTTGGTGGGAGCATTGGGTCAGATATTCGATCTTCAAAGTCTCCGCCCCTTACGACGAGATTGTCGTCCTTCGGAGGGGACGTAAAGCCGTCGGTCCCATGTACAGAAGAGTCATGCCTGTACATATAATCGTAGTCAGTATCGTAAAGAGTAGGGTATTTTACCCCTGATTGTTCCCAACCCCGTTCTGGTCATTGTAGGGGTACCCCTTGTAGAATGTTTATCACTGTTGGGTATACCCGTGAGGATCACTCATCTAAAGTGAAATAAAATAAACAAATAAAATAATGTCGGGAGTCTTCATGCTTTGTAGTCTGCACTAGAAAGGGAGAAAGAAAGAAAGAAATGTCGAGAGCACCTTGTGGTCGCCTGCTCCACAACCGATATACATAATAGATGATGATGGTGATGATTTCTGAAACATTGTATAGTATTCTTAACGCGGTTAAAACAAAATTTATTTGTCATTTTATGATAGGATAAAACATACTTTTTGGTCGTTATTTTGGACCTTTTTAAGTGACAAACCAGACAGGGATAGTTGGCGACAACGATTTATGATGTGAAAAGTGAATAAAATTCATGCATTAAATTTCTAAAAGAGGACATTTGAAGTTTTGGAGGTGTCTGGACACTTTTCTCATTTCGGAAAGGTCGTAAAATTCATGCGGTTCTTTGCAGCAGAACTATACGAATAAGGATGTCATATTTTACAAACATCTCCTTGTTGTTTGGCTTGTTACTTTTCGCCTCGGAGTCTTAATAAAGGGTGTCTGAATATTAGCTCGGCTTCTGGCAGTGTTTTTTTTTTGTCCACTTGTTTTGTTTTGGTTGTTGCTTTTGATACCACGAGCCTTACATTTTCAGACATTTTTAAGATAGCTACTGATGCGATGAGGATTTTCTGCTCCTGTCTATGCCGAATAAATCTTTCAATTGTTTAAATGATATCTTTACTTTTCCGATATTGGACAATCATATTCTTGTGTTCATTAAATAATGAGTTGAATTTTTTGCTTTGAATTAATTCATTCCTACAACCACTGCAAACAAAGTATTAGGCCTTTAACGTGCTTTCAAATGGTCGACTAAATGAGTTATCACGTTCTTTGGATGTGACCAAGGCAGATAACATACTAGTAACCAAATATATAAAACGAAAATATTGCACTCTAGGTTGCCCTTTTTGGCTTTAAAAATTGTTATTTGTAAAAAAAAAAAGGTTGATAGAAAGAACGTTATAAAACTGTACTTTTCGGTTCTCATCACGCTAAAAATTAATTTATCATATAATACTAGAAACCATTATAATTTCTGGTGGATTTAACCTATTGTCTAATGCAATAAATTATGTACTATTTAATCACGAGCTTACGTGATATTTCTCAATTTCATTTCATTTCATCTTAATGTATGCAAGCCAATGATCCATGCTGTTTGAAATGTTGCTCGTGCTTTTATACTCATTACCAGTTCAATCTACTGGAAGTATGTTGTGGAAGTAAATTCTGTTGTAATTTAATTAGCAGTATCTAGCAGGCAACTAACGAGTTCTTTATGCTTCGGTCACACAAAGAATGGGTATAGTCAATTAAGTAGTTCAAATGGCTAAATCGTTATACTCGTCCGAGCAGCGGGCGAGCATCGGCTCAGCACCGTTAGATAGTCTTCAACATTTTGGAGCTCGCTCAATACTCACCGCATTTTAAGCATGACAAAAAGAGCTGCTATCTCTCTAACCGATTTGATTACTAATTCAAAATCTCGCCCTACCCGTACGAGCTCCAACAACTCGTTCCAAAAAGACCTTTTTCAAGGGAGCTCTCGAAGTTTTGAAAGATTATCTACCGTGGTCATGCAATGTTCGGCCAAGTTGCGAGCGAGGTCTCAAATCTAAAAGAGTATCTACCCGTGCTCGCTCGATGATCGGCCAAGTTCACGGATTTAGCTATTTCAACCTCTCAACCGACCATTGTTTATATGTGACTGAAGCAAAAGAGCTACAAAAATGTGGTGATCGGATAGCTTTTTAAACCTGCTCAACAATCAATGTTACAACTCCACAAGTACACTTATATTATTACAAAATTGTTCGTTTTATTTAATTTTTATTCATATACAGAACAACAACTAAATAGTATAACTGCTCGACTTATTACACCATAGTAATAATAAATTGACACTTGTATCCAAAACAGATCAGACCAATTTCATAAAGAAAGAAAAAAACACCAAATGCAATGAAAAGAATAGAAATAGTTTAAGGTTCATTCATTCATTCATTCATTCATTCATTTACTCATTCATTTATTAATTTAATCGTTCAAATCCACTTTTGTTCAAAATACATTTAGATCAATCAAATCAAAAAGGGGGAATGATTGAAAAAAGGGAATCGCAACCCGTGACGATACCACACATACTACATGGTGTCCCAGAATAAACCTTACAATCTATGCGTACAATTTTCATGGGTTTAACGGATAGTCTAAAAGTTTGTAAAGATTACATTTTAGAGCCCATAAGTTGAACTTTTAGATACCGTTTGTTTCATTCAGTAGTATACAACAAAAGTTATGTTGTATCAAACTTTTGGTTGGATGTTTGTCTTGTCCAATTTCATGATTATTGGCCATAAAGTAAGGGCGTTTCTGAATGGAATAAAAATGAGTCACCTTGAAAAACTTATCATATCTGTCTTATATTTACATCATTTTTTTATCATTTTTTCAGAATAGATAAAAGAAAGCATGTGCGTAGCAAATAAGTAAACATCGTTATGGTTGAGTGAACAGATCAATGACAATACTCAATAGAGCTTCATTCAAGGGGAACTTACAAACTCATGAAATTGGATCAGCAAATTTTACATTCAATTATTTGACAAAGCATAACTTTTGTTGTACATTACCGATTGAAATGAAACAAACGGTATCTGAAATTTCAATTCATGGGTTATAAAATTGAACCCTAACATACTTTTCGAATTATCTGTTAAATTCATGAAAATTGCACGCAAAGATTGTAAGGTTTAATATGGGACATACTGTATATATATTAGGTATCTGTCATTTGATGGGTTCAATTATATATTGCTTTGTATGTCGCCATGGAAAAAAGGACTAAAATTACTGTAAGTGTCAAACTTTTTAAGAAAAATATATTTCTCTTATCCGTTCTATCTAATTATTTTTCTTTCAACTTTCAGTGTAATACTTGATATATCAAAATTCTTTGAACCCAGAGGTGTTGCATTTTCAAAAAAAATATTAAAACTAGAAAGAATTGTTTAATTTGAAAGTTTTTGTTATAGTAAGTAGCATAATATCTCAGCTTTATAATTTGAAGTTTCAAGGCAATTGAACACTGTTTCCAAGAGTTATAGTCATTTATTGGATGATTACCGATTTACACAAATACCATACACACTAATCTTTGTCTACCGATGCTATAGTTCCTGTCGCATGGTGTCCAAAAAGGGTCACACTTTATTATATATTTTCAATTTTAATTATTTTGATAAATTTTGTTTTTGCTGTAAGAAAACATTAAAATTTACAACCGTTTTTAAATTGTATGTAGACAATTAGGCCAATTTAATGACCAAATCAATATTTTGTACGATCTAAAAGTTTAACTTATCTATCAATAGTATCATGTGGTCAGCAAATTGGCTGAAAGCTTACCAGTCAGCCAATTGGCTAACCAAAATTTAAAGCTTGCCTCTAAGCCAATTGGCTGACCGAGCTACTGTAAGCCAATTGACTGACCAAATATCAGACTTATGCAGTCAGCCAATTGGCTGACTTTGCTTCAGTGCATATTGTCTTGTCAAAATTTGTTAGTCAATACTAACTGATACTTTTAACATGCAAAACTTTAAACAAGTTGTAAAATTTTCGAAATTTGTTGCATCAAAATTGAAATGTGTCTAAATAATTAAAGTTGAAAATATATAACTACATGTTGGTGGTTAATGTTCCCATATTTCTTCGATATTGACAACCATAAAGTGGGTTTATTAAGTACCATATTATAGCATAGGGTCTATTCTATCCATTCAAGACAAAATAATAACAATCGAACAAATGTTACGTATCTATGATGTCATAAATCTGAAAATTTCGATTATTCGGAAAAAAAAATGTGAAAAATCAACATTTTGCTATGAAAGTTCTAAATAGTTTAATACTGGTTTAATGGGTGTTATTGCATTTATAGAATTATGATGACACTTTTAACATTTCTTGTAAGTTGCAGCTCAAGTGCATTTTGATAAGTTTTTCAAAATGACAGATTGAAAATATTCGTAGTGACAACCACAAACCTGCCCCACACCTAAACTTTGACGGCTTATCTTACTCCCATCTGTTGAAGAATCATCCATTTGTTTTTCATCAGAATGACCGCAATGGGTTAATTTATAATTGCTAAAATGTCCAGGGTCAGTTGTATTTGCATGTTTATGCAGCAGAAAAATAACCCAAAAGGTATGATGTATCTGTCAGGAGGGTTAAATCAATCCAATGCTCAAACACACGCATTTCGACAAAACACTATCTTTCTTTAAAAACATATAACTTTTGAATGCAACCTGCTATTGCCTTGAAATAAAATTCTTAGACAAGCTGAAACTACACAAAAATTGAATATTTAAGTATTTGTATTAAAATTTATTCCCATCATTGTTAAAAATATTCCGCAAAGTATGCAAGATCGGGGTACAAAAATGTTGATACACCTAATGTAACATATTACTTCGGTTCATAAAAATCTATGAATTATGTTAGTACGAGTATTGAATTTTGTTAGTAATCAGCATTGCAGTTAAAGCAAACAAAACGTGTCATACAAAATCAAACATTCTATTTCTATTATATTATCTATCTATTTCAACCGCGGTCGGAAGCCATGATGAATTTTCTCCACTGCTGTCTGTTTAGCATGAGTTTGAGAAGTTCGTTTTGATCAATGCCAGCATCCTGCGTAAGAAGTACTGGGTACGTCAGCCTTGGTCTTCCCTGTGCATGTGTCCCTTGGGTTGGCGTCCAGAGCACTAGTCTAGACACTGGTTCCTCAAGCCGTCTAGCACAGTGAGCAGCAAAGTTTAGGCGGCGACCTCTCACTATTTCTGATAGTTTGGGTAAGTCACCATATATTACCTCCCTGGTAGGATGATCTCTCCAGTTGAGGTTTTGAACCATCATTAATAGTCTGGTGTAGCACCCATCTAACCTGGCTTCAAGTCTTTCTGTCAGTGTCCAACCTTCTGAGCCATACAACAGAATACTTTCTACGGCTGCACGGCAGAAGCTGATCTTTAACAAGTCTGGTAGATTGGATTTCCAGAGAAGGCGCATTTTATTACAAGCTTTCCATGCGAGGGCTTTTCGGACATGAAAATCCTTTTCCGACTCATCTACCAAAGATCCCAGGTATTGAAAGTCTTGGACCTGGTCTAGTTGACTTCCCTTTATTGTGGACAGAACAACATCAGTCTTGTTGTTATATGCCATGAATTTGGTTTTTGAAGCATTCATCATAAGACCAACTGTTGCAGCAGCATCCTCAACTCTGGTCAGCAGTTCTTGAGCTTGT
>JXSR01S003627.1:48033-58695 GCA_000969725.1 Ophiothrix spiculata
TTGTCGGGTATTTCGGGTGTGATTCTTATAGGGGAAATCTGAGCGTCATGTGAATCTTGTCCAAGGTAGGGCCAAACACTTTGGTGTTATAGCTAGACCTCCAACTGTCCTTGATAAAATTTTGTTGTTTTTTTTGTCAAATTCAAGATTTGACCTCATAGTTAACCTTTGACCTTGGTTGACATTGATAGGGCACATTGTAGAAGACTCAAAAAGAAGATTGCTATATGATCAAAGTTTGTCAAGGTAGGGCCAAAGGTTTCAGGATTATGGTTATGACCTTACATTAAAATCGAGGTCACATCTGCTCATTGTTTTACCGAACTAAATATCTATTGGATGGCAAAATAAGTTATACAACCTATCAAACCTCCTATCCATGAAATTTGACAAATATATCTTTCTTATAAGACCTGTAAAACCGGTAAATAGAACGACAAAAATGCCGTTCAATTAGACGTACGAAAGGGACCAGATATCGGCCATTACAATTACGCATTGAATACCGTGATATTAACAGTCAGCATCATCGTACGACAAGAATAACTTTTCATATCAATGGGTCTGTAAGACGTCATTTGTCATGCTGCTGTGTAGCACTACAATCGGGCTCGACTGATTTGGTTTACTGACAAGAAAGGCTCACCTTCGGTTCGGCTGTCAGTGACTTAATAGATCACTGTGTTCTATGTAGAATTAGTGGATTTGACTAGCTGCCGTGTTTAGTTTACACAGCATGACCTTTGCGCCATTTTGGCAAACCAATTTTACATCGATTTTCTTCAGATTTATCCTGAAAGGGATCATTTATTTTGTAAAATAGCACAATGTTACCTAAGCATAACTATAATTGACAGAATCTGTCCCTAATATGATATTTTGTGTAAATATTTCAAAACAATTGGATCTTGCGCAATCACAGTTTAACAACTAAAATCGGGTTCGATTCTCGATCTCTATACACGTCTTTTTTCCTTTTTCTTCATTATTTCAATTAGATTTTATAATTTTTTCAGTGACATATCACTCTTCCACTCTTCCAGACACAATTCTATTTTTCATCTTGTTTTATTTTTCAGTTATTTTTGCACTAGGGCATGAGTGGGGCATGAGGTAATAGATTGCCACCGAAACTGCCATAGGCGCAGCGGATCTGTAATATCGGATTTGACCTCATTGGACCAAGAGTCACACTCTTCTACATGACAAGTGTTTTACGTAGAATTCAGGCTATTTTTTCAGGATATATGTACAAAAGTGTGTTCGGCTTCTTTGGACTAAGTGGCTTAAATATTTTAAGTCCAGAATTGTAGTTTTCAGAGAAAAAGTGAAGACCAAATTTGACCTCACTCAATGAAAAAATCACTTTAGAAATCACATAAATATGCATTTTTATTTCAACTAATTCCAATCATTTTTTATTTCAATATGTTTTGACAACATTTATACATCTAGATGCATAATTATTTTGAATTAAAATCTATTTAGATGAGTTTATGTGCCTTTTTAAATCAATGTCTCAAACTCATTAATATTCATGAGCATCATCAAACCAGCGCTCTGTGCCGATTTTCTATGCATGAAAAAAAATAAAACAAGCCACTTTTCTCGGACCTGAGTTCTGGTTGAAGTTGCTCATTATAAGCGCATTTGCAATTATCAAGTAGTTCTCACCAACCAGTGTTGGTGAGAACTACTTGATAAGTAGGTTAAAAAGGGACTCTTAATAGAGATGACCATGAAAATTTAAAGTTAGGTATAGCTTTTCAAATCCTGAACCATTATTTTGGCTATAAAAATAGAAGAAAAATGATGCTTGAATCATGAAAATCCGTTACTTGGTTGCTGAGTTATGGCATTTTAACTGCACAGAATTTGAATAGGCAGATTGGACAACTTTTAAAAGACTAAGTAATTAAGCCCTAAATCACAAAAACTCTGATTTTGTAGTATTTATTTTCATTATTTAGAAAATCAATACTTCAGAATCAATGCATTTTCATTGAAAACTAATTACACTAAAACAAATCCATCAATTTTTGAAGGGTCGAAAAACTTTTATGTTAAAAATATTGGATGTTAAAAATGATCTTTTTCCCATCTTTGCTGTTAGAAAAAACATAACGGCAAAAATGGAATGAAAATCAGAACAAATTTTCCCAAAAAAATGTCCTGTCAAAATTTGTCAGATGCTGAGTTATGTGCTGAAACGCATAGAAAACAATTTTGTAGTACACACCAAAAAAATTCCAAGTCCCAGAAAAGGTGCAGAATTCTGCAACCTTGTCTAGCATAAAATGAAGTATTTGAACTTTTCTTGTTATTGAAGAGAAAATATAACAATTCTTGTGATAACTAGTACTTTTGGATCTTATAAAGGGGGTGGGGCAGTTAACATATGCAGGTGGGGTACACCATGATATAAAATGAATATAAAATATGCTTCTGTCTTTTTCCAATTTGTTTAAGTCATGGGCTTGGAAACAACAAACACACTCAATTGACTGAAATAGGTACATCTATAATTTAGTTACTTGGGGGAAAAAGTAACAAACAAACCTTTTTGGTTATTATGCACCTGCTATTTTACCAAATTTGCAAAAGGGATGTAAAAAGGGTTCAAAGCTATATGGTGGCATTTCATGAGGTGGGTCAAAAATGAGTTACATGGTCAAAATGGTTAGAAAATCAACTTTCTGATATGATGTTAATATTATTGATCTCTTTCAATTCAAGTAACTTTTTTTTGCCAAATATCCCTTTTGTTTTGGCAAGATGATCTTATTAATGGTTACTTACTCAATAGACGGCAATGCAAACTGTAATTTTGAAACACGTTTTTCTCAAAATTGCCTGTTTTTACTAAAACAAGTCATAAATTGGAATGATTAATGGTAAACAGTTCCTTTTTTTCAGGATATGTTCTAAACAGTTTGATAGTTACTTTGATGCATTAAACTTGAAACAGACCCCTTAGGGTCTTGGTGCTAATGACCTTCAATTAATTAGAGGGGGCTATACAAGGGGAGAAAAATAGTGATGCTTCAAATCATTCTGTCCAACTTTTATTTGATGCAGCTTGATCCCCTGAACATTTTGACACCAAATTTGTCAAAATCGGACAAAAAATGAGAAGGTACTGCCCAAAAAACTGATTTGAGGGGGTGGATGGGTCTGAAGAGGGTCTAAAATGATAAATTTGCCAATTACTGTAATTATATACCAAATTTTTGCCATGTTGGTGACTTTTTATATGTATTTGAGGTCACAGAATCTATTTGTATATGTTCCAGCAGTGTCAAACCTTCGGAAATGGTGATTTCCTCAATTTGGCTATCTACCGCATCCTTAGGCACCGCATCCTTAGGCACCACCACCCTTGTACTGTCAAGTTCAAACCATTGTTTTTCTGAAATTATGTAACCTATGAAAACCAAATTAATACCACAAATAGCAGAAAGTGTAAGCTTTCAAATGAAACATTAAACAAGTCCATAGGCCAAGGATTAGTGAATTTACATCAAATTAAGTTCGAGAACCCATGAAAAAATGTAACAACACCACCTTTTTAGCATACCCACCTAATGAAATGCCACCATATAGCAAAAATTATCTTTTCTTTTGGTATTTTCAGAACTTCAGTCACATCATACATGCTTTTAATATCTATCAACTTCAAGTAAAATGTGTATTAACACACCGATTTGCTTGAAATAGGGGAGCTGTCAAAATGGTCCACTTTTGTAGACAAATTTGTCATTTCATTTCACATTGGATTTTGGGGAGGGGAGAGCAGTTTGGGCCAAAGTGACAAACAAACAGGTCCTTTGAGATGTAAAATGGGTACATACATAGCAACAATCATCATTTGTTTGCGTAGTTTTAGACCTTCAGTCACATCGTACATGCTTTTAATGTCTATCAAGAAAAATGCGTATGAAGAAAACCAGAAATAGGGCAACTGTTAAAATGGTTCACTTTTGTGGACAAATTTTTAATTTCAATTCACATTGGATTTTGTCGGGGATTTTGGGGTAAGGAAGAGCTTATTCTCCTTCGCAACTCTATTAATGGAAGCTTGATCATAATCTTATTTCGCTTTCCTCAACTTTTTAGTTCTTCTGATGTCTTGGGAACCGACAACTCTAAGTATAGATTTTTAAAGACGTTAAAAATATATGCTCTTAGTGTCAAACAAACGGACATGTTTTAGTAACTTTGCATCTTATATTTTACCAAAATAGATGTAAGAAAGTTATTCAAAGCTGCATAGCAAAAAAATGTGACAGTCCTTTCTTTTGGTATTTTAGACCTTAGTCATATCATACATGCCTTTTCTATCATGTTTAGTATTATACGTTCTTCTGCCGATTGAGCTGTCATCCATGGTGCTGATTTCTGCCAGAAAATTTGGGGATGGGATTACCAGTGCATATTTGGCAAATATGCACTGGTAAATGACGACCGATTTGCTGAAATTTAGCATGAATACTTATTAATATATGAATGAAAATGTGTAAAACTTATAAACACCTAGCTGGAATATTATTGCTAAAATATTCTTCTTGAACTTGGGAAATGGTCTTGATTTGAAGGATGTTCTGTTCAGCTAATTTAAAGTAGAACTATAATAGCTACATCTTAGTAAGTCCTACAGGGTGTTGGAAGGACGTTACAGGGAACTATGGTAAGTTTCAGAAATTTTGGTTGTCATTTACCACTGCATAATTGGGAATATTTATATACATTTTATCACTCCCTTGAATACAAAATGCTATTACTCAGTGGTTGAATTGTGTGTGTGGTGAACCCTGATCCATATCCCGGAAAATAACTTAGTCTGTGCATACAATGCCCCATTGACTTTGTATGGTACTCAGAAATGCATAGTAATTACAAAAGTTGTCCAAATGGAAAGATGAATGAGTTGGACATTAGGCCTATTGGACATCCCTAATCTTAACCAATTCCGGATCCAACCACTCACTATAAAAACTGGGACCATAAAACCTGTTTTATTTAAAAGCTAATATAAATATTCCTAGGCGTCAAGATCTTTGTCCCTCATGTGGGTAATTATAATTATATAGAGTAAACATACAATGTGTATCGAAATGATTAGTACTCAACATCATGATTTTAACACACAATCTATTTAGCACAACTTTGTTCACTGATATAAAAAGACCAATTCGATAGCTTCCATTAAAGGTGCAATTCATTATTTTGATGCGACAAAAACCTCTCCTCTTTTCTAGCTAAATAAAAAGAGGAGCACAAACTAGCTCTGTATAAATATATACTGAAAATGTCACTTGATTCCGACCATTCGTTTCCAAGTTACAAGCTTTTCAGCATTTTGAAAATCCCCATAGGCTACTGTGTTGTAATTACTGTCATGACTGTCGGGCCCCGACAATAATTAGAAAATGACATACTTTCTCACTTTTCTCAAAAATGCAAGCACATATGAAAGAATGGTTTGGGGATCGTAACATATACCAGTTGAGGATTCTTATAAACTAAAAAACTCAATTTTGATAGAGGTGACCTTGAGGGTGAAAAGTGGATCATGAATTGCCCCTTTAAAACAAATAATTTTGAAAATTGATGTACGCAATCAGAATTTACGTCAGTCAGACAATGTTAGAAGAAATCATGTCTTATTTACAAACTCACAACGGGTAATAAATAGCTTATGCCAAAGCAAGATATCCAAATTGTAAGTGTTTACATGTGATCAGTCATGTGGAATAGCCCAAGACATTTGAAGTTATCAAGAAAAAGGGCAGAATGAATTTTGTGTTTGTGTGGTTTTTTTTCTAGGAAATTTTCGCGATTTGCCAATTTGTAACATCAGAAAGATATCGTTAAATGACAATCAGAAGCATGCAATAGGCATAGAGTAAGCATTTCTACATATCATTTACTGCCATGAACTTATTTTGTGTAAAAATGTATAAAGTGACATCGTTATTTAAATAAAGACAGGTAATATTTCCATTTATAAGGTAGGTAACATTTTGTGTCTAATCAATAACAAGTATTTAGTATAATCAATAAGTTCTTTCTTCATGAAATGAAGTCAAACAGAGCTTTCAACATTAGATTTTGGCCATTTTCAAAGTAAAATTATATTCTAACCCTCGTCTACCCAGGGGGGTGTTGTTGCAACCCCCCTCCCCCTCCCTAAGGTTTTTTCCCCGGTGCATAAGAACGCAAAAGCAAGCGACCACAGGCATTTGGGTAATCTCTTTTACATCATCTGCGCTCATTTTGATGAACAAATTAGGGGGTACCATCTAAGGAGGTGTTAGGGTAGGCCGTCAAAGTTGGGGTGTGGGGGTTAATTTAAGTCGCCATTTTGAAAAATATATGCATGCTATGAAGCTGAAACTTGCAGGGCATGTTAGAATTATCATTTCAATTCTTTTATTAGCAAAATATCGGTCATTTGGAACTTTTATAGCAACCTTTTGATTTGGTGGTCATCGATTTTCCGATCCGAACTAGCTTTATGACGTCATAATTAAGTAACACCTTTGCCAATTTTTGTGATCTTGGTATCATTGGATAGGAGAGAACCATACCTGATAGCAAATCCAAGTTCATAGGGGGTTCCGTTTTAAAAATTTACGGGGTTGCAACAACCCCCTCCCCCTTGGGTAGACGTGTTACAAAAAAAAAATAGCCCGGGTAGACGAGGGTTAAGGAAGAAAATATAAGTCTCTTGCAGACAGAGTTGTAGATTTCTGTCTTCATTGAAATGAAAAGACAATAAATCAAATCCGTGGCGAGTGTTCAAAACTGGTGCCTTTACAGAATCCTCCCGTTCTTGGAAACAAAATAATTACAAAATTCTCTCATTCTTTTTACAAATTAAAGACAA
Source organism: Ophiothrix spiculata (assembly GCA_000969725.1). NCBI lineage: Eukaryota > Metazoa > Echinodermata > Ophiuroidea > Amphilepidida > Ophiotrichidae > Ophiothrix > Ophiothrix spiculata. Next base: position 54,923 of record JXSR01S003627.1, read on the forward strand.
AGAAATGCACCACCATGTAAGATAATTCCAAGTTTCAAAATGGAATGGGAAGTTTTTTTATACATTTATTTATTCTGAGTACTTATATTTTTGATACACCCTGTATGCAGCTCTCATAAGGTTGCATTATTAAAGGCGGTGTCACACATCACCGTATTGAGCTAAAACGTATGAATAACGTACAAAGTTTAGGCTATACGGTGGTGAGAAGCATTATACGGTGAAGAAATCCATACAATAAACGTATTGATTAACGAACATGAAACGAATAGACCGTACGATGACCGTACGACTTGCGGATAAGAAGCGGAAAAGTTGTCTCGTCTCACTGAACAACGCCGAATGAGAACCGGACGTGTGCCGTACTAAACGAATTAATTAAGTATGAGGAACGTACAAAACGAATAAGTAACGTACGAGTAGTCACAGAGACAATAGCCAAGGTAGATCCCCACTTGAAAATTAACCTCTTCAAACTTTCCGGTTTCGCAAGTTTCATTATAATAATTCTCCAGTGCACAAAACCATGAAAACTACTCTATGACAAAACCCCGGGCGGGGGTAACTGCTATTTGTGTCTGGGTAACCACCCGAGTTCCGCCGGTTCCGAAGGTGGCCCTATGTGAGACCAAATATTGGCAAAAATGATATATGTTCGAATGGATAATTACTCAGGGGGTTACCCTGTCAGAATACCCAATACTACCCGGGGACAAAACACATAATAAAGTTAAAGCATTATAACGTAGTGACTCAGGTGCCTTAAATTGTCAATAAAGGTGCTTCAAATACCTGGGAACACTTCTTAAACTTTTTCAAGTGGTGTACACTTACATTTGACTCAAATTCTTGTAATACCTACTTGCGTAGGTACTCAGATAGGTATTTATTTGAACATGTATGGTTCTGGATAGGGTATCCATTTAAACAGATATGGTAGATTTGTGGTCTCAGATAGAGTATCATTTCAACCATTTTATTGCCAATTTCCACATACGGTAACCTTCGGAACCGGAAGAACTCGGGTGTTTACCCGAGCACAAATACCAGTTTTCAAATCAAAATCTGAATTGCTCGGTATAAATACGCTTTATTCGTTATCCATCCGGTGGGAATACGGTTTGTGAACGTTTCATACGGTATCTATTCGTTAGACCTACGGTTCAGTTCGATATGTATACGGTCACTGCGTTTCATATTCGGTATGCATACGGTTTATGCGACTCATGTTCGGTAATGATACGTTGAATCCCTGGTTCATTGCACATGACGGATGCACACCGTACATTAACGATTGCATAACGTATGAGTAGCGGACGATTAGCGTACAAAACGTACAAACTCCGTCCATTAACCGTACACACACCGTCCTGAGAGTTTTGACCTTGCTCAAAACATGACAACGTACTCAACGTACGCAAAACACATTCCCACCGGATGGATAACGGATTGAACGTGTTTCTACCGAATGCATAACGAACATCACCGTACAGTCAAAACAGTGTACGTTATTCGTACGTTTTCGTCTATACGGTGATGTGTGACACCGCCTTTAAGAATGTCTTAATTTTTGGGTTTAATGAGGCGTTGTAATCATATGAGTGTGATGGCTCTTGGCTGTCAGAATGCCCGAAAGGAAAAGATATTCTAATTGAGAAGGCCATGAATTTATTTCTATATTGATCCATGAGTTTTTCAGTGTTATATTATCATGATTACACTGCAAAGTCAGACTTCAAAATAACTCGTTGGTTTTTTGATTTTATTGCAGACCTCGAGTGAATTGCAATCAGCAATCTTTATTTCCATTAGAAATATGTATATACAACACAGCAAAATAACAATCAAAAACAAAACACAATGGACGAGTAAAGCGGCAATCCAATAAAAGGCCTGAAATTAGCCTATCCCTTACAAGCCCTGGAGTACAATTCTAGTTTAACATTCCTGAGATGTACATTTGGTACACAATCATAGTACAAATTTGTGTACTATAAATGTACTCAAATTGTACTTAAATGATGTTCCAAATGTGCACCTTAGGAATGTTGTACTATTTTTGTACTCGATATTTTCCCGGGAGTATAACGAAAAAAGCACAAACCTAGAAGAGCAACACAAGGACATCATTGAACACAAAAACCAAGCTAGAAATTAAGTTAATCACGAGTGTAATTTTGAATTAAAGATTCTTTAAGTTTTTTTGCGGAATTGTTTGATTTGGGATCTATTGGAAGCAAGTTCTAAAGAATGGGACCAGTTGTGCGATTGGCATGATCTGAAAATGATTTCTTATTTTTCGTGATATTCAAATTGTTAACACGTCTCTTTTGATATGGATCTGACTACGTTTAGTGAGCATAAATGATGTCGGTAAGTCGTGAACAGAAAATCCAAACATTAATGCTCCAAGTTTCATTTGTAAATGTCATTTAGGCCTACAGTAATAATTTGTGCTTCATGTCAATCATTTTAACATGCACTTTTACAGAAAATTTATTGGGATCTCAGACGAAGTTTTGTAAAAATGATGCTAATATACATTTCCATACAATTTCCAAACATAAACTTGAATGCTTCTCAATAGCTTGGAAAGAAAAATCCAATTTTTACCACATTTTCCAGACCAGTAATTTTTGGTGGTTTACTGATATGTAAAGCAGATAGACCGCTACTTAAAAATCATTCACATGCAGCTAGCAATCATTAAAAAGCGAGTAATTGCAGATATTGACGTTACTTGGTCAGACGAGCTCAGACGATGGGTAGAAGTCAATGTTGACGAGGAACACGGCCATTGAAAATGAGTAAAAATGCAGTATGACGAAATAATTCAGAGTTTAGGAGGGTTTGGTCGTTACCAAAAGCGGGTGTTATTTTTAATTTCACTGATTGGAATCCCGAATGCATGGCATCTGATTGGTTCCGTCTTCATCCTCGCAAACACTGATCACTGGTGTTCTGTAACTGTTCCAGGATCGAACTGCACAAACAAAACATCAGGATGTTTAGAGCAAAAGTTGGTAGCCATTCCGCGGACTGATAAAGATGGCAATTTGGGATTCGAACAATGTTACCGATTTAGTGATTCGGATATTACTACAAATCTGTACAGTGTTGGTTTAAATGGAACTGTTGCTGATGTTTCACTGCAGAGAAATGTAGAGGACTGTGATAATGGATGGGAATATGACCACTCGCAGTTCGAAAGCACCGCAGTTCAAAGTGTAAGTAGAGTGCAAAAAAGATGTGCAAATGGGTCCAAACAACTGAACAACAGAAATGACGTTTTCGCAATTTATCTCCTCATCATACCTACTAAAAACAAACAAAAAAATCTACCGCAATCGTTCGATAAAATGTATAGACAAAAATTCGCATTATGATATACCAAATGCGCGTCAAATTCTAACGGAATAGATCCTGTGTCAAAATATTGTTCTTAAGAATGTTGTAGCTCTGAGTGCATTTTAATACTATCATGCATCGAGGTATTATAATAATTAGTATAATTGCTCAATAAATCAAACTCGGCCATTCCGTGAAGTCAACACTCCAGAAATACAGCTTGTCCCAATATTAATGCAACGAGCAAATAAAAAATATTAAAAAATAGTTACCAAAAGGTTAAATCATATAGTCCATGGGCTACGATGACCCCCCCATGCATCCCCCCAAGAACCTCCACGAGTGGTATCATTTTGTTCGGGGACCATTCTGAATGATATTTCGCATGTTACCAAAATCTCAATATGTATGCATTCAAGATGGCC
>JXSR01S003628.1:0-14277 GCA_000969725.1 Ophiothrix spiculata
TGCAATTTTGACTCGAATGAGTGCAAAATTTTCGATTTTTAATCATTTAAAAAAAAATTGAAAAAAACATAAAAATTCAAAATTGCGTGTGCGTACAAATATGCGTGCGTACGCGAAAATGAGAAAACACCTGTGCGTACCTCCAAACACGCGTACGTACAAGAAAACACCCGAGCGTACCTTTAAACACGCATGCATATGAGAAAACATTTGCGCGTACCTCCAAACATGCGTGCGTACGCGAAAATACTTGAAAACACCCGCGCGTACCTCCAAATACGTGTGCGTACTTGAAAACACCTGCATGTACCTCCAAACACGTTTGCGTACGAGAAAATACTTGCAAACACCCGTGCTTACCTCTAAATGTGTGCGCGTACTTGAAAACACCCGCGCGTGCCTTCAAATATTCGTGGATACGCGAAAATACTTATAAACACCTGCGCGTACCTCAAAACACGCGCACATACTTTTAAACTCCCGCGCGTACCTATAAGCATGCGTGCCTACGAGAAAACATCTGCGAGTACTCCAAACATGCATGCGTACCCGAAAATACTTGAAAAGACCCGCGCTTGCCTCCAAACAAACGTGCGTACTAGAAAACATCTGCGCGTACCTCCAAACATGCGTTCGTACGCAACAATACTTGAAAACACCCGCGCGTAACTTTAAACACGCGTGCGTACGAGAAAACATCTGCGCATACCTCCAAATATGCGTATGTGCGAGAAAATACTTGAAAGCACCCGCGCGTAACTCTAAACACGCGTGCGTACTTGAAAATACCCGTGCAGCAAAATTTGGGTCGCTAAATGGCGTTATCTTGGATTGAAAACCATAGACTCCCCCCTTAAGGATTATATATTATTTTCTGTGGCATTTTTACTCTAGTTGATTTTTGTAACTTGAATGTCCAATGTCCAAAATGAATATCCATCCAATTTCACCGCGCTTCAAAACCACTGCATACAATTGAACTGTGACTCATTGTCCGAACGGTTAGAGCACGGGTCTCGTAATACAGAGATTGTGGGTTCGATCCCTGGGCCGGGCGGTTTTCGTCTCCTTGTTTCCTTGGGCAAGAAACTTTACTTGCTCCATGGTCGGACAGTCACGTAAAGCCGTGGGTCCCCTGTACGAATAGACTCCTTCATGGGGTATGCATGATTGATTGAATGATTGGTTGATATCGTTGTACTTGTACATGTATGGTCATGTGTCTAATGGTGGGACACCCTAGCGTTACATGATGAAAATCCAGCAAATTTCCCGATATCTGTATTTGGTGATGTAGCATGAAAACTATGTAGAACACTATAGGCAAACCATACATACATGTATTCTGAAAGTTTATGGTCTAAGGACTCAATATTTGTATTTTTTACATTGATATACAGGGTGTAAAAAATATAGGGTGTAAAACAAGAAAATATGAATTTTTACCTTTTTCTGTTACCCGTTTAAAATCTTAAGGGAAAGAGATATTTGCTGTATATTCTTCTAGTCAAAACTCCAGGCTTTCAAACCATATATAATTTGACTATGTCAAGTTATCAAACAACTTATATACAGGGTGGTCAAAAAATTACACTTTTTTAAATGAAAAATAATATTTTATGAAGTTTTGTTCAACCATACTATTTTCTTGTTTGCCTCTACTGTTAAACTAATGCCATTTTTGAATTCCTTGATAAAAATGCTTTCTTAAAACGTATACTTTTATTGGGTTAGGGTATATGCTTTTCAAGCTGTAAAATTTAAAATTGCGCATAGCTATATTTTTTCAAATTATGACTATGATATGCTTGTGCCCCATGTGGCTAAATGAAATAAATTATTTAATTTATTAACTAATTAGTGACTAAATGACATTTATTTAATATTTTGAATGAAAAAGTAAAAGTTTGGTCATCAAATTAGAAAAGTTGTAAATTATTGATATGCATTTTATTTGGTCAAGAGGCAATATGGTTGAGTGGTTTGACAATAATTAGTGTTATTTTCTGGCTTGCGCCTGCTAATTAAATCAGAGATAATTAATTATTAATATGTTTAATTTTAATTTCAGTATTTGAGATTTGCACTTTGATATGTAGTTAAGATGTGCAAGAAAAATCATGTGCATTGTTCTTATATTTTGCATTTTATAACATTTTGAAAAACATTGAGCATATCAAAAACCCACATTCCCATTGAAATAACATAGGATGCTCTACCGCGGCTCCTCCACCTCTGACTTTGTTGACATTTTGTTTACGTAACACGACAACGCTAAGACGTATGGAAAAACTTAATACATTTTTGAATTTTTTTTTGACTGGCGCTGCCCGAAACTTGTGCGAAGTGACCCAGCTCTGCGTTCTGTTTCGTGCTACTATTACTTGACTATAACGCAATACGCAATCACATCTTACATTTTTTACACCAAATTATTGGTTAAAACAAGGACAAATGCTTGAGTGACTCAATATCCACATTCTTAGTTACCAGCGTTCGAATTAAGGAAAAAAACATGGTTGTCCAACGGACAACCAGGTTGTAATTTTTGGTTGTCCGTCAGAAATTTGGTTGTCCGTCAAGCGCGGCGCCAGACTCAAAGAGTTACCCCAAATTTTTTTGACGTAGCTTTTCAAAACTGACAAGCAAAGACAACTACGAGACACCTACTTCTATTTTTTTTCAACAGCAAATTGATAAAAGTCATATTTTTTACGGCGATCAGGGAATTTAAAAAAAATGCTCAAAAATGTTACAATTTTATCGAAGGTTCCTGTTTCGAAATAAACATGCTAAGAAGTATGTTTATTTGACTTTGAAACATTATGGTTGTCCGCCGGACAACCATAGCATAAATTTAGGTTGTCCGGCGCTAGATTTGGTTGTCTCGGACAACCGGACAACCAGAATTTCGAACGCTGTTAGTTACATTTAGAATCTGTTGCCGGAGTACGGTGTGACCTATGTTGAGTAATTTGGGAGGGCAACAACGAGACCCTTCCTTTTAGTAGATTTTGAATTGGTGGTGTCAATTAATAATCAAATATATGAGCATTACGGTAGCTGGTGTGGCATTTAATCAGATCAACTGGACATGGCTACAGTGTCACTCCTCATCCAAGGATCATCAGACTGACTGATCTTCTGTTGGCTTGTTGATCTTTGACAGTGTAGAATATTCATTTGAGCATCGTGTTACTTTTTATTATTTAAGCTGGATTTGTTTTTATAAATTGAATAGGTTTAAAGAAATAGGCGAATATTGCTGAACTTTGTACAACAGTGAAACAAACAAGGTAAATATTACTTTAATGCTATATAATCATGGTCTGTAAAGCATAATAATTATCAATTGGAGTCTTCAACCTATCCTTTTTATGTCTTCTCATATCAAAATACTCTTGGTGTTAAAAAACCTACGCAAAGATTAACCTCTCATTTTCATTTACTGTCATAACAAAATGGGTCAAGATTCATACTGAACAACTTCACATCATACATTCATTTTGCTCTTTTTCATGACCATTGACAGGGCTTAGTTGAAGACTCCTATTGATGATTGCATGAAACAATATAAAATAAACGTAGCACTTAACCCATCTATGATTTTCACCAAGTATATGGTTTGCACCAAAGAATAATTCACAAACCATTAACATCTTCCTCTATTTTTCTTTTACTTATTTATTTTACATGTTCAGATGTGACTGACTGAAGTAGAACTGTAAATATGCAAAGAAGATGAGCAGAAAGTAAGCCGCACTCTGTACAGAGCTGACTAAAGTCTTCCTGCTTCTCTTCAAAGCCAAAGGATTTGAGGGGAAATAGTCTGCAACTTACTGTTTTGTGCATGGCTGTAATGTTAGCGGGTCATCACAAAACAGCAGGATCTGGGCATTTCCTAATAATCGTCATGACAAGGCAGATTCTTTCATGGATGATGTCACATACTTGAACTTTAATAATTGTATCCTTTTCTTGATTGTATCCTTTAAATATGTGTAAGATATATACACCTCAATGTATGGCACGTTTTAGCATGTTCTATTTTGCTTCATCTATGTCGTAAAAGTAATGTTAATGGAGCACTTCAAAACTCAACCGTCAGTCAGTTAACCGCCAGAAACTGCCAGTTCTGGCCGGTTGCTATAAAGTTATTGTTTAATGAATTATGATGAATTCAACTAAATTATATCAAAACTGAATAATATCTCGTTTGGCCTGTCGTTTGGGTTAAAATCCTGTTAAGAAGCAAAACGTGAGATGCCATGCACTGAATCTCTGTGGCTTACATGCCATAATTATCATGCACAATTAGTATAATAGTCTCATGGGGAGTATGGTTTGGGAATTGACTTAAAATTGTAATACATATTATGTTAACAATTTATTAACATGTCACATTATAAGTCGCTTCAAACCTCAACCAGGGACTGACCGCCCGGAACCGACGCTTCTTGGCGGTTGCCATTGTCCATAACAACAGCAACTGGCCAGAACTGGCGGTTTCTGGCGGTGAACTGACCGCAGGTTGAGTTTTGAAGTGCTACCTTAACAAATGTGTGGTGCTTTGGCAAAATGAGCGGAAAGTCGTGATTTTCAAATTTGAGTTTATGGCGTATTTTAATTCTCTATAATCTCAGCTTTCGAATGATAATAATATGTCATACTTTCTTTCTACAATTTTCATTTAGAGATCGAAATACAAGACAGTCCACACAAAATGTGGCAGTAAAAAATTGTCGCAAATCAATTTGAAAGTTACTGATTACTATAGTGTATAATAGCAAAACGCGATCAATTACCCGTGAATAATTGCACTTCCCGGCATTATTGAACTTCAAAACGCGAAGTATAGATTAACACTTATGTATTAATGTGTTTTATGTCAAAAATCGAAATTTGATCTTTTCAACATATTTTTACTTTATATTAGCAACCATTTATTTAAAATCTTCAATCGCGACTTTCCGCTCATTTTGCCAGAGCACCACTCAAATGTATAAGCAGCTATTGTAATAAGGCCAGTCATGATAATGAAAAAAGTGGTCTGTATCAGGTTCCACCATTTGCTTCACTTGTTAAAATGCATATATGTACTTTTGAAATGTTTAGCCATGTTTTTTCTTTTCTTTGCACATATTAAAAATAACAGGTAGTGATACTTAGAAAAACTTTCCTTTTGTGTTGGGTTGGCGAACCCTGTGGACAACTCTCCAAACATGATAGTGTGTCAATTTTTAATTTGCAGATCATGGCAGAGAGCAAGTTGGCACCAATCCAGGTTCACATGGAAAGGCTTATGATGGTTTGCCGTGTCTGTTGGAATGGTACATTGAGAATGTATTCCAAAAAAAGACCTAAAGTACTTGTTACCAGCTTTGCAAATGAAATCAACCGTATTTATAACTATGATATTACCTCGGATAAGAAGGAAATTCACCCCAAGAAAATGTGTTGGTCTTGTGCTGGTAAATTTCGACGAAGCAAATCTGTCCAAAAACTGAATCTACCCGAACTTGCAAAGTTTTCACCCCATTCAAGTGACTGCAAATTATGTTTCAAGCAGCCTGTTCAGCCAGAGTCATGTGGAGAGAGAAATGCAGAGGAAGGGTCCCCTCCTGAGATGGATACAGCCTCGGTTTGCACACCATGTGACTCATCTACACCATGTGTTGTTGAAATGGACACTACCTCAGATGCTTCACCAAATCAGTGTGGAAAGAAAGATACAGTTGCAACAGAGGAAGGGTCCCCTCCTAAGGTACCTAAAGCAAGTGAGATGGATATGGCCTCGGCTTGCACACTAAGTGACTCATCATCTACTCCATGTGTTGGTGAAATGGACACTACCTCAGATGCTTCACCAAATCAGTATGGAAAGAAACGTACAGTTGCAACAGAGGAAGGGTCCCCTCCTAAGGTACCTAAAACAAGTGAGATGGATATGGCCTCGGCTTGCACACCAAGTGACTCATCTACACCATGTGTTGTTGAAATGGACACTACCTCAGATGCTTCACCAAATCAATCATTTACACCATGTGATGCTGATACCGTCACACAAATTACAACTACAACTAGAGTGCTCTTCCAAGAGTCACAAGATGTCCAAGTAATCCCACCATTAGATCCACATAGATGTGTAGTCCCTGATGTGGCTCTCGTACTCAAATGTACTTGTTGTCAACTGATTCCTTGTCATCCAACTGTGATGCACTGTGGAGATATTGCATGTGAAAAATGTGTCCGCAGAATGTTTTCCCTTGGCATATCAGCATGTCCATCATGTGGCATTGCATTTGAAGATGATGACTTTACGTCGATGGAGGGTAATGCACTCAAACTTCTTCAATCTCTACCCTTTAAATGCAAGTATGCTTCTAAAGGATGTGCCGAAAACAAAACCAGGGCAAATTTGTTAGAACATGAGAATAATTGCCCCTTCCAACATGCCCCACTCAGAGCGTTGCAACAGCAGCATCGTGGTGCTTATAAAAAAGAGCCGCTCTTTACTGTTCATGAGTCTACACGTAAAAGGCGTACACAGGAGGCATATGATATGCTAAAGCAATGGGCATCAAATAGAATAGAGGATCTTGGAGACACTCTTGCCTATCTCCTAACGCGAGAATGGACGTATAATGAAGATGATCGTCTAGGTCCTTTCCTCAAATTACTTGATGATGACATTTTGACAGAAAAACTGAGTGTAGATGAATGCCTTGCACTTAGAATTACATCCCTTCAAAGTAAAGCTAAATATGAATCAAATTATATGTTTAACAAACAATATTTAAGCCAATCTCCGTATCAACCGCCACAACGCCTGGCATCAAGAGAATACACATACATGCCAGCCACAACACGTTATTTCATAAAGAGTCCCAACTCCTATTACTACCACTCACCAGTGAAACACAACTTGTCAGGCCAACTTCACAACACTGAAACAGGAAATACAGTTGAACCATTAAATGTTTTAAGTGATTTCACACTGTATGAAATGCCCACCCCTAATTTAAAAGGTGTGCGTTGGCGATACTGGGATGCTCTAGCTAAAACCCTGCAGGAATTAGAAAGTGAAATCAAAGCTGACCTTAGATTAGGATCCTGAGGAAGAAGAATCCACACTAATAGTTACAGTAAAGGATGGGGCAGACGGTTTAGGTGATGTTTCCGTTTATAGGGACAGAAATAACCGTTCCCTACCCGACAAGGCCTTTCGATTTGCCTTTACTGTCATTGGTATTGACATAGAAATACGAGGTGAACGCAAACATGTATACATTAATGAACATCCTAATTCTGTGCAATGCGCAAGGCCTCTTCTCGAGGCTATTGCCGATGAGAATAATCATGGATCGTGCAGAGTGCTGATGCAACCTATCGAAGAAGAGCGTGAATTCATAAAGGATAAGATTCTAAAAGTGGAATGTGATGGACAATGGCGCAATTTCTCGCTCAAATTTTTTACAAGCATGGTAGACGAGAAGTTCAGTCGAGCAGAATCAGGGTTAAAGGGAAGTGGCTCAAAATTCATGTGTACTCTATGTAAAGCTACACGGGAGACATGTAAGACCAATCTTGGGACTTTTGAAATTGACAGGACACATAGAGAGACTTGCGAAAAGGCAACATTGATTGAAATAAATCCTGACAAACTAACTCAAAATGAACTGGAAAAAATTGCAATGGGTGTGAAATCAAAACCTCTCCTCCTATCTGAACCTGCTGATCAAGGCATAGATGCCACTCATGCAGATATAAATTTGGGTATTTTTTTTCGAAAATTACTTATTCGGGAAATAGCCCAAAAGCCTGAGTGGGAGGCTAAAGGAGATGTAAAACACATTTTGGAAGATGCTGAGGTCAAATTTAATGCGCATCTAAAGCAACACATAGGTATAAATCCAACACTCATGATGCCTGGAAACTACGCACGGCAGCTGTTTGCTGAACAAAACGAAGACATTATATTGGAGTTGGTTGAAGATGTTAATAGAAAGGAGTTACTTAGAAAAGTGTTCTCACTCTTCCGTGATGTGCGCACTGTTTACCGTGCATCAACACCACTTGTTACTTATCCAGATCTCACATGTAGAGTCAAAAATGTAGCACTTCAAATGGGACACATACTGAAGAATGAATTTGCATATGCATCTTGGCCAAATTATCTTCACAAAATAATTGAACACACACAGGAATTAATTGAATGTGGACCTGGTACTATTGGTGCTCTCAGTGGGGAGGGTAATGAAGCTGCAAACAAATTGTTCCGGAAATTGAGACTAAATCTATCTCGAACGAACAACACCTACCTAGGGTTAAGAGACGTTCTATGGGTCCATTGGCTCTATACAAGTCCGCGGCTTCAAGCAATTGGCTCAATTGTCAGAAAAAAGAGAAAATGCCCCAATTGCCTTGAAGTGGGCCATTACCAAAATACTTGTAGAAGGCCCAGGGTTACTCTTAATGATTAAGAAAAATCAAATGACTACATCTGTATTAAGTGTTCGAAGTTTGTTGTTAACCGTATGGCTACGAATAGAAAATTACAAAGGCAATCTTCAGTTTCTGAAATTGATAAGTAGTCAGTTAATTCCATGATACTAATTAGTATTTGGCTTTGTCGAAATGTTTTTGTTTGTATATGCAAAAAAGTGCTTTGCAGTACCCCCACATATCATGATGCAATTATCATCCAATTTGAGTATGCTATGACCAGCTGTTTTGAAGATTTGATCTGGGGCTTCAACAACATGGATCTGGGTTTCTGGAGCAGATACATCTATCAGAAACATACACTTTGATATCTCTGGGACTTTCACTTTGGTCATTGTTTGCTCATTTTGAACAGTTCCATATAAAGACAACAAGTCAACTTGCTTATATTGGAAGCCTCCATATACACATAGCAAGTTCTCTTTCAACTCTATTGTGTCATGGTATGTTAGTTGAATTGGTATTGATTGGCATACACGCAATGACGATAAGTGAAACTGCCTGTTTGAAAGGTTGTCAATGTGTAAAATGGTAATGTCATCAAATGAGAGTATGCTGACTTGGTCTCTTGTGCCTCCAATAATGTAGATCTTACTATTATGAAGTGTCGCAGTGTGAAATGTTCTTGGTTGCACTTCAGGGATAATCAATATCTCCCAATTATAATGCGAGTCAGATACATCTAGCAAATAAAATTTGCCATCTTCACAGCTTGTTTTGAAAGGTGTTGGTATACAGCTTGACTGATTCTTTCTGGATAATCCACCATGAAGAATGAACTGATTTTGCCCAATCCTGGTCAAAGTATGGCCAAATCTTGCTGCAAGTAGGGGAAGAAATACAAAAGTTAACTTTCAGATACATGATAGCATATATTGCTGTAAGAGAGGGAGCCCGTTATATAGACCACTCCATAACGAGGCCATATATGGTGTCACATTATGCACTGTCACTAAATGATTACATATGTAATTAATCGTGGTACATAATGCCATTCTCTGGCAATTAGAATAGCCACACTATTCTCGGTGGTTGTGTTTGAGAGTCACCTTCCTTGTGTCAGTTGAGATCATAGCGCTGATTTGAATGAGTTGAAAACTAGTACTCAATATTTACAGATCAAATGTATCAACCTGTTTTTTCCCTGCTTTTTCTTTATTTCTGTCTTTCTTTCTTTCCATTTTTAATGCATGGATTGTGTTGCACCATTTCTGACATTATGACAAATTTCTTCTTTCTGTCAATCATATAACTCTTGACCATCTTATTGGTTGTAAGAACCAATGACCTTACCTGAACATGTCATATGATCAGTGTTCCTACTTAGACCCCAAAGGTCCAAGTTTGTAGGTCAAAGGTCTTTGTAAATGCTCCTAACGATATGAAATGTGATGATCTTATGTCCTTTAGCACATTCTGAGCAATACTAGTATTAAAACATTATAAAAATCATTCAGGTCACACCAAAAGGTGATCAAAGGTCTAATTTTGAATTAAAAAGAATTTAAAAGCCAATACCACCTCTGACAAGTTCAAGGTAGCAGAATTATTGTACTTGCAAGAATATATTGACTAAAATTACTACTACTAAACACACAGATGACGTAAATAAAAGTTGATGGTGAGCCCATAGGCCGACCATTCCTTTGTTGAAGGGTCATGATAAAAATCACATTTAATTACCTTGTGGTACACTGCCCTGTTGTACCTTCAGTGAAATGGACCCATCCTCTGATGGCTGGATTGTGGTACAATCAAATGTTAGTCTGGCAGACCGTGATAGTGTCTCTCTCAGCACAACTAAGTTGGATGTTGGCTGTAAATATACCAAGTCCTGCCCTCCCCAAATAAGGAGGGAGACTTTGCCTTCCTCTTCATCAAGTGTCACCATGGTGGCGCTGTGTAGCGGCCTTAAAGTACTTCCTGCAAATAATTTGAACTATATGTGGGCCGCGGCGGCAAAACGATGCAGTTGTCGGAGACCCACATATAATACATACAATATTCTTGGAGTGGAGTATGATATATGATTGTTAAGGTGCAAGACCTCACCGGAAGCCCTCCCAATGTGAATAGGATCAAACGAATACCATATGCTCCAGGACTTTTCAATGTGATTTGTCTTAATTGTATCCCGGGAATTGGATGAAAGAAGTAACAGACATGAACAGCTTTGCTTCGAGGCGTAAAACTGTAGCACCACCCCCACCCATCCTATATCCAGTATATCTGTGCAGGGCTTTATGCGCTTATCCTGTGCTATTGAAATTCTTGATATGGGTATCATTTTAACCATTTTTACTCCTGCAGATATTTATAGTACACAGTACCCGCCTGAATTCAGTGTCTTAGTGATCAGTCCACTTATCCTTAACACTTAAGTGACCAAGGGGTGGGGGGAGAGGTTCCTAGGGGCCCTACCACAGGTTTTCGCGCGTAGCTCGAAAAGGCGACATTTTTTGACATCGCCGCTCCATGTAATTGTCAAACTTAACGCAGCAGGTCCCTCGGTGGCAAAAAAATTCAAATCGACCCAGTTGTTTTCGTGCTAATTAGCATAAAGTGATTTTTCGAGGGCGCCGTTCAAAATTGTTTTGCCCATAAAATCAAAACCGAATAACTTTTTTCTATTTTTATTTTTGCAATGTAATTGTACTTGCAATGTGCAAATGTGAGCAAAATTTCGTGTGAAAATTCCTTCGGGAACACAGTTTTTGAAATTTGTTGGGGAAATTTTTTGACGCAACACAAAAATAAAAATTGGGCCGCCATTTTGAAACGGTTCATCCGATTTTCAATTTTTTTTTCTGTATTTTGGTCCTTTTTACATGCTTTATTATTGACCAGACTTTCAATGTAAAATTTATACTGGAAGGATGTTTTTTAAGGGGGGTCCCTAGGAACCCCCCCCTTGGGCACCAACGGGTGGGAAATACCTTGGTCACTTAAGTGTTAAAGCAGTGACCTAACCATGAAGGTCGTTTGATTATATTCAAATATAAAATAGTGTATGCAGGGAATGGGATGTAGACCCACCATGCCCACGGTCAAATTGAAATGAAATTGGCACTGTGCTGTCTTCCAGATTATTTTGATTTTTGATTTTACTTCCACATATTTGGGAATACTTCTATAATGAGGTTTTTGTTCCTGAGAATTAGGAATTTTAGTACTACATTGAAGCATTGAAGGCGGAAATGTACCTTTTGCAGAAAACTGTTTGGAGAGGAGAACCATTTTACACTGATCATGCTGCTTTCAGAGAAAACTTTTTGGAGAGGAAAACAATTGTACACTAATCATGCTGATTACATGAATTGATTTGATAAGTATAAGATGTGTGTACTGGGGATTGTCTGTGATAGTTCTTATAAAATTCCATGGTCAAATTAGAGTAACTTTTGTAATCTTTGGAGGTGATTGGTCTGTATGAAGGAACTTGAATGAAAATAGTGGTTAATTTGAATTTGTTCTCCAAAACAATTTGAGACTTATGTGCCTGAAAAATAACAAACATGTGCCCTTACATGCCCTTTTGTTCTATCACATTGTAAAGCTACATGTAACTAACTTTACAGCTCTTCAAGGCAGATAACATAAATGCCTAAAAGTCAAAATGAGTACTACATTATACATAGGTTTAAACATTGCTTAAGTTTTATTGGGGACAACAATAGTTTTTGCATGGTTTGGTCTGAACACTATCATTACCTTTTATGAGGCACTCTTCAAAGCTTTTGAAGCTGATTTCATTTTGTGCACTCTCTACCTGTACTTTTACAACACGTGAGGCAAATGGCCATGTAGCTTCTTCTGTGTAGCGCCCACCTCCAAAAAATATGTACTCCTGGATCACTTCTGGAAATGTTAGCATGAACATATAATAATGCACTTATCACTTGTAACTCCGGCCCCCGGGTACCCGGGCACTAGCGGGGAACTCGTCATGCTTGCGCGGGGAAGTTGTGCATGCTGATGTCCCCGCCAGGCGGGGAACTCGTGCGGGGATGTGGCGGTGACTCGAAGGTGACCAATTAGGCGGGGAATTTGACCGGGACTTAAATCTATGGAATTTGAGCCCTTTCCCCGTGGTATGGGGCCGGGACTTCGTCGGTGACTCGGTTTTAAGGATGCCCCGCCCTACGGGGAAGTCGGTGGAGTGTTCGGCGGGGACTCGTCAAATTCTGATGAACGAGTTCGGGCGCATTCCCCGCTAGTGCCCGGGTACCCGGGGCCAGAGTTACAAGTGATAAGTGCATAACTAGGCAACATTAAGAAAAAAGTGACCAGTGTTTTTGCAAACCTCACTCATTGCATGTCAACCTTCATTAGGTGTCTAGAGAGCGACTTTGGGGCTGAAGCCTCCCACAATTTTTTTTAATCATGTAAAATCAGAAAGTTTCTTGTTCATTGTAAATATTATGCCCTCTGCACAATAATGCAGGCCCCTCTAAGTCCTCTGGAGGAAAAAATCCTGGACATGGTGGTGATCTTTGTATAGGGTTAATACAAGTCACTTAATTTCAAATGTGTCTTTTTTTTCTTCATGTTGATTTTTAAATCATGAAATAAAAAATTGAGAAATGCTTTTCAATTCAACTTGGCTTCCCTGGTTTTGCATGCAATTAGTCAATTTTGGTACTATGTAAGTTTTAAAGGGTTTATAATCCATGTCAGCCATTTTCCTGTAAAATATCTGAAGCTAAGACTAAGCTATAGTCTATAAACAAATGTTTGAGGCCACAAGTCTTTGTAATGACAATGTACATTAATTTCAATGCATTTTCTAATCAATAAGTTCTAACGGAGGCTTGGTGTTGTAAACCATCAAAATGTTTGCATCGCATGTAAAAAGTGTGAAGTGTTCCCAACTCGCTTTTTGTTGCAGTGTTTCTTTCTTTTTAAAGGGGCAATTCATGATCCACTTTTCACCCTCAAGGTCGACTCTATCAAATTTGATTTTTTTTAGCTTATAATAATCCTCAACTGGTATATGTTACAATCCCCAAACCAATTTTTCATATGTGCTTGCATTTTTGAGAAAAGTGAGAAAATGTGTCATTTTCTAATTATTGTCGGGGCCCCGACAGTAATTACAACACAGTAGACTATGGGGCTTTTCAAAATGCTGAAAAGCTTGTAACTTCGAAACGAACGGTCGGAATCAAGTGAAATTTTCAGTATATATTTATGTTGTACTCTGCTTTTTGTTTAGCTAGAAGAGAAGCCACATCAAAATCATGAATTGCACCTTTAAAAGCTAGGTTTTCAAGCACAGCTTATTTTAATATTATGTATGACAACAGGAAATTATAACTCTAACATGTTTCATGCAATTTTGACCAAACCTGGTGAGCAGGTAACTCTAGAAAAGGGCTACAAAGTTTGTTGTATGGCTTTAGGTCAAAAAGAGCATAGAGGTCACACAAAATTCAATTGTTTCTGGAAACTGGCTTCAACTGTGGCCCACTTTACACGAGTTAGACCAAACTCAGTCCGTACACAGTTAAAGTTTACACAACATTGCAGACTATAGGGACCACAAGCTGTAAACCCTTTCGCAACTTGTCTAATTTTTTACACAATAGTTTGGTGGTCCATAATAGTCTACAGCGTTGTGTAAATTTTTACACATTGATTTAACTGTGTAAGTCTGAACATGGCTTTGACCAAAGCTGGAATAAGGTCCGCTAGTCTGAAAAATGATGCAGAGTTTACCAGTTTGAAATGAAACAAGGTTTGCAATTCTAAAATCAAAGTAAGGCCCGGGGG
>JXSR01S003629.1:22358-32754 GCA_000969725.1 Ophiothrix spiculata
ATCACTTGACTCAAAAATGAAAGATTCAAAGTCCATAAAACATTTTAAAAATCAACTAAAGTACCATCTTTTATCGAAATATTATTAGTATTTTATTGGAGCATTGTTTTTACGATAACTTATGATCATCATGATAATTCTGTGTAGTAGTAATATTTTTTTTTATTTTATTTATTTATGCTGTAACCTTGTACAGGGTTGTAATCACCTCTGGCCGTAGGCCTTTCGACTACATCCCCCATATCGTGTCTGTTCTTAATGTGTTTTTTATTATTATTTTGTATGTATGATATGGAAAATAAATTGATATTGTATATTGTTTAGAAACTGTTTACATAGAATGAAATAACGTAAAACATCAAAGTGCAGGAGCAAAAGTTATTTGATGAACACAATTTCCAATATGTCACTTTTCCGGGGATACAGTTACTGAAATCAAGAGAATTATAGTTCTCTTATATACAGAAATATTAGAATCCTATTTGTACCTTTAATCAAAATCGTTCATTCTCTCTCTGGAATGTTCAATTTACAGTTTTGCCCGTAATATCGCAACCGAACAACTTTTTTCAAATTTTATTTCAGGAATGTATTTGTAATAAATACTGCATATATGAGCCACATTTTATTAAAACAATCCATTGGGAAATGAGTTTTCAAATTTTTGGCGAATTTTTTTTGACGCGATACAGCAAATTGGGTTTTTTTTGCCGCTATTTTGAAACGGTTTGTCTGATTTTCGATCGTTTTTCTTTGATTGAGTTCTTTTTGAAGTACTTTACCTGTGACCAGAGTTTCAATGTAAAATTATTTCGCGAAAGTGCTTTTTTTGGTGTTGGGTCCATATGGACCCCTCCCTAACTAACGGGCATGTTACTAAAGTGTTAAAGCATGGACTTAGCACATGTTAAAAGCATGATGGTTAGAAGCATTGTTTGCAAGGCTATTGAAACACTTCTCCTGTAAGGATTTGGTTAACACGACTTACACTACCAGTAAGGATGAAGATGATAAATACATATATTTTACAATTTCTTCCTTTACAATTACACACAAATCAGTTTAATATTCAAACCTGTGTACATTAAAAATACCTTACGTAAGCATAATGGTCTTGTAAACCTTGAAGCATCAATTTCTCTATTAACAGTTAAAACATCATGAAAACAGGTTAATGTTTATTGAAGAGGTGTATACACAGAATTTGCTCCTAACAACAGTATGATTAAGCGACAAACATCCCATTCCCATGGCATTTTCAATTTATTGCAATAGACATCTGATTGTAATAGCGGAATAGCTAAGATCAATGATTCACAAGAATCGTTCAGTTTTTGAAGAAAGCATGAAACTTTGCACATGGTATCTATAATATCCAGAGGTCCTAAAAAGAAATGGATACAAATATATTTCCACCTCTGAGGGCTGCCATTTTGAATTTAAATATGGCTACCTTAATCCCTATATTTTACCCATATCTCCTATTAGTTGAGTATCTTGACTCTACCAAACCAACTTTTTAGCTTCGTTTGATGGTCCTAGAACACATTTGAGATGTTAACAAAATCAATTTCCCGATGCACTCATGATATTCAAGATGGCGTCCAAAATGGCCCCCAAAATGCTATATTTTCATTATTTTAGTTTTAAAACAACTCATAAACCACTTTATGTCAATTTTTTTTACAGGGAAACTGCTTTTGGAGCTATAAGAAACACAATTTGGCTTAAAATAAGATTATTTGCATGTTTCAAATTCAAAATGGACGCCAAGATAGCCGCAAAAATGACATATTTTGAATTGAAATTGACAAAAATATCCTTTGAAATCCCAATTATCATAAATGATTAACAGTAAATGACATTTAGGGTTACAACAAGATCATTTGACCCATAATGATGTTAACATGTTTGAAATTTAAAATGTGGCCAATACCGAGATCCAAAATGCCCACCAAAATATGTTTTAGTGCGCTAAAATGGGTGAAAATGACTTAAAAACAGCATCAAGCACCCGCTAGTTCAAAATAATTAATGGAAAGTGTTTTTGGAAGTTACTGCAGATATATCTGTCCCAACATTAGCCTGTTAATATGTTTAAAATCCAAGATAGCGCCCTTAATGGGGTCTACAATGGCCACCAAAATACATTTTCTTGCACAAAAGTGGGCCAAAGCAATATTAAAACAGCATCAAACACACCATATATTCAAAATACTTGATAGCAAATGACTTTAAGAGTTAAAACAGATGTATTTGTCCCCAAATAAGTCTGTTAACAAGCTGAAAACTCAAAATGGCACCTGCACTGTGATCCAAAATATGTTTTAATGCGCTAAAAATGCGTTAAAAGGACATTAAACAGCATCAAACACCCTATTTGTTCAAAATATTTGATAGCAAATGACAGTTGCAACTGATATATTTGTCACCAAATTTAGCTGTTAAGAAGCTTAAAATTCAAAATGGCGCCTGTAATGAGGTCCAAAATGGCTGCCGAAATACGTTTTATTGCGCTAAGATGGGTTAAAAAGACTTTAAAACAGCATCAAATACACTATATGTTCAAAATATTTGATAGCAAATGACTTTAAGAGTTGCAACTGATATATTTGTCACCAAATTTAGCTGTTAAAAAGCTTAAAATTCAAAATGGCGCCAGCAGTGAGCTCCAAAATACGTTTTATTGCGCTAAAATGGGTTAAAAAGACTTTAAGTCAGCATCAAACACCCTATATAGTTTCTCTATATGTTCAAAATATTTGATAGCAAATTACTTTGAGAGTTGCAACTGATATATTTGTCACCAAATTTAGCTGTTAAAAAGCATAAAATTCAAAATGACGCCTGCAGTAAGCTCCAAAATGGCTGCCAAAATACGTTTTATTGCGCTAAAATGGGTTATAAAGATTTTAAAACAGCATCAAACACCCAATATTTTCAAAATATTTGATAGCAAATGACTTTAAGAGTGATCCAAAATATATTTTTATTTACCTATGATGAATAGAATGACGCACTGCTATCTTCTTTGAATCAATCTTCATTAAAGAATCTCTAGCGTTATATCTCCGAATGATCTAAGCACGATTTAAGATCCTACTAGTCTCGGTGATGAGGAAATTAAATGCATTCTTCTCTAGAAATGAGGATATAGATTGTATATGATATACTCCACACGCCAGCAACAGAAGCAGGTTTATTTGGACGATTACAATCCGCCAGTCCGAAGATTGACTAAAGGTTCGCTATATAGTCCGAAAAAAAAATGGGGTTTGCTAGTCCGAAAATGAAATAAGGTTTGTCAGGTCGAAAATAAAACAAAAAGGTTCGCTAGTCCAAAAATAAAATTGGGATCGCTAGTCCGAAATTGAAAAAGGTTCATCAATCCGGAAATATAATGGATTTTGCAAGTCAGAAAAATACTTATGTTGATTACATTACTATATTTTGTCGAACTAATGGACCTTTTTTCATTTTCGGGCTAGTGAACCTTATTTGATTTTCGGAATGACGAACGTGTTTTTTTTTTAATCTTCAGACTGATGAACTTTACTTCATTTTCGGACTTAAACAAGACTTAAACTCTCACCTTAGGATAAGGGAACCTTTTCTTAATTTCAGACTAGCGGACATTGTTTCCTTTTTTGGACCAGCGAACCTTTTTTAAATGTGGACTATGAACCCTATTTTTGGACTGAAAGACCTCTTTTCAAGCTCGGATTGACGAACCATCATGTTTTGGAAGATACGCTTTCGGACTGGCAATACTTTTTTGGATTTGTGAAACTTAACTTAACTTTAAAACATATTATTTTTTCAACATTCTTAAGGTAAATACATGATCTACTTAGAAACACAAGTATTTATCTTTTTCTTGAAATATGGTGTTATTTCAACTATTGCACTTTTATTGACTCAGTCGATATTGTTTTGTAATTCTAAATAGAAAACGGAAAATGTCATTACTAAATGTAGGCTTTCTGACCATATCTCCTTTCTGTTCATTTGAACCTATTTGAAATTCAATATATTAGTAACTGTAGGTAAGCCAAACTATGTTCCAGTTTAAGTCCTTTATGAAGAATTGTTCAGCTGGCTACGTATTGATCGAAGCGCCAATATGCACTACCACTAAAAGCATTCTACAAACAAAGTATGTTAAAATAGTAGACAAATAAACAATATCTTCAAATCGACTTTTTGAAAAACTAACGCGCACACTAAAACTAACGCGCGCGGGAGCTTTGAGACAAACAATTAATTTTATTTAGCCTTAGTGCAATAAGATCTCTGGCAATTTGGTTGTCCTAACATTTTAAGGAATAATGGTGTGAAAGTCATCATAGTTCCTTTGGAACCATAATGATAATAACCATCTATATACCATAACGAAAATGCAAAGGTTATTATTGTTGACCTAGCCAGGTCAATAGCATGGTAGATTATTAGTCCTACCAAATCGATATTACACCACATTATGTTTGTCTGGAGTTCTTCAACATTAGATTACTACTTCAACAATTTTTTTTTAAATGTCAAACAGCATGATTAAATAGTTGCAGTTGTTTCAAATATTGCACCAAATTTTATTTTGATGTAAAGTTTTTGTATAGAATACCCAATTCAATTCTTTTTCATAGAAATCGTAGTTGCAAATGTACTTTCAGTATCTCAAGAGTGTCGAAGTTTACATCACTTCCAGAGCTATTTGTAGGTTATTGTATTCCCTTGTTTTCTGCAGCTTTATTCAGATTATATTCAAAATTTATTTTAACTTTTGAGGTGATCTTTCCAAAAATGGCAATGTCGCTTTGGTGCAAAGTCAAATTCCTAAGCGGGAACACTGCATATTATTAGGGGTCACGCAATAGGTCCTATTGGAGCAATTCACAAACAATTCAACATTGTCTGATTTTGTTCAAAATGGTCTCAAAATGTTCCTTTCGAAAAAGTTAAAAGTGCTTTAGACCAGTCGTTGATATGGTATCAGGCAAACAAAGTCAAGATTTACCATTGCATTGGAACCTGTAACCCGAAGTTTACTTTGATCTGTAACCATAGCAACAGTACATCTAAGCCATTGCTAAATATTACCTCGTGTAAATTGTTTTGCCAGAGCAACAATATGAGACCATTTTAGAAAACAAATCCGACGATTTCGAAATTTGTATCTCCCATAGGACATATCACGCGACTCCTGATATAACCTTTTCGCGTTACTTCCCTTCAAACCATGTTGTATTTGTATACTATATTGAAGTAATAAACCTTTTGTCGTACATTGATAATGTTTGATTTTTTTATGTTTAGTGTTATTTTGCCGTAGGCTTAAACCTGCCCCCTCGGTCATTGCATTTTGAGTTTAATTTTCCCGTAGGCTTATCACCTGGCTAACCTCCTACCCCATCATTTGGATTTGAGATTTATTTTCATGTCGCCTTAAACACGGGTCCCCCATCCCGTACGTGAATTCAAAAAATAGTTTAATTTTCCCGTATAACATGTATAAAGGTGCTTTTTTTATGTTCTCATTCTGTATAAAATGTTGACGCGATACAAAAAATTGGTTTTTTGCCGCCATTTTGAAACGGTTTGTATGATTTTCGAAGTACTTTACCTGTGATCAGAGTTTCAACGTAAATTTCCTTCGCGAAAGTGATTTTTTGGTGTTTGGTCCATATGGACCTCTCCCCTTGACCACTAACGGGCATGTGGCAGACCTTAACCACTTAAATGTGAAAGCATGGACTTAGCATATGTTTTAAGCATTGTTTGCAAGCTTATTGAAATACTTCGCCCGTAAGGATTTGGTTAACACGACTACTATACAGTACCAGTCAGGATGAAGAAAATAAATACGTACATTTTACAATTTCTTCCTTTACGATTGCACAAAAATCAGTTTATTATTCAAACCTGTGTACATTAAAATACCTTACGCAAGTGTAATGGTCTTGTAAGCGTTATAAACCTGAAAGCATCAATTTCTCTATTAGCTTGCATACAGTTAAAACACCATTAAAACAGATTAATGTTTATTGAAGAGGTGTATACACAAAATTTACTCATAACAACAGTATGATTTAGCGACAAACATCCCAATCTCATGGCATTTTCAATTTATTGCAATAGACATCTGATTGTAATACTTATGTACTTTAGTAAGAAAGCGCAATTGAGCATAAAGCTGAATGCATGTAATTGAAGTCAAATAAAGGTGTTATACATTCACGCGTTCTAGAATGTCAATGTAATGAGGCCTCTTACTTGTTTTTATTTATCTTTGATGAATAGAATGACGCACTGCTATCTCATTTGAATCATTCTTCATTTAAAGCATCTCTAGCGTTATAGATCCGAATGATCTAAGCACGATTTAAGATCCTACTAGTCTCGGAGATGAGGAAATTGAATGCATTCTTAACTAGAAATGAGGATATATATTATATATGATATATACTACACATGCCAGCCTGTACAAAAAGCTTATTGAGACGCCAACTCTACATCGCAGCATGTACAGAAGGCTTATTTGGACGATTACAATCCGCCAGTCCGAAGATTTACTAGCCCGATGGTTCGCTAGTCCGAAAATAAAATGGAGTTTGCTAGTCCGAAAATGATATTAGGTTTGCCAGTTCGAAAATATAACATAAAGGTTTGCTAGTCCAAAAATGAAAAAGGTTCATCAATCCAGAAATATAATGGAGTTTGCAAGTATTAAAAATACTTATGTTGATTCCATTACTATTCTTGTCGAACCAATGGACCTTTTTAATTTTCGGGCTAGTGAACTTTATTTGATTTTCAGACTGACGAACGTTTTTTTTTTTCCAGACCAGGGCCGTACGAAGGTATGTAAGCCAAGGGGGGCAAACACATTTTCCGTCCCGAAATTCATGTTTCGTCCCGATCAATTTGTTGGTAATGCGCGCGTAGCGCGCGAAAATTTTGCTTTTTTTCAGCCAAAAATCGATATAAAACCTTGATATTTGTGCTAAAATTGGCTTATTTTGACTAAAATTTTGCGGGACAGTAATATCGGGCCGGTAAAAGTAGTAAATTATCGTCCCGATATTTTAATTTTTGTCCCGCCAGCGTCCCGATTTTTCGAGCCAGGGGGGGGGGGGGGGGGGGGGCCCCCCCCCCCCCTGCCCCCCCGCTTCGTACGGCACTGTTCCAGACTGATGACCCTTAATTCATTTTTGGACTTTCGAACCTTAGGATAAGGGGACAATTTCTTAATTTCAACTTAGCGGGCATTGTTTCATTTTTGGACCAGCGAACCTTTTTTAAATGTGAAAGGCCATGAACCCTATTTTTTGACTGAGAGACCTCTTTTCAAGCTCGGATTGCCGAATTATCATGTATAGGAAGATACGCTTTCGGACTGGCAAACATTTTTTGGACTTGAAACTTAACATAACTTTTAAAAATAGTATTCTTTTATCATTCTAAAGGTAAATCCATGATCTACTTAGTTTTTTGGTTAGTATTTATATTTTTCTTGAAATATGGCGTTATTTCAACTATTGCACTTTTATTGCCTCACTCGGTATTGTTTTGTAATTCTAAAATACGAAGGTCATTCAAAAAGTTCTACCTGTTGTATCATAACTTTCGTACTGTCAAAGGTAGCTACTTATAAATTGACACAAATATAGCTGAGGATGTCACCTACACATGGTGTAACAATCATATCAATATCATATCTTTAGATTTCTTTAGGTTACCTAAAAACCACGGTAAGGTTAGCATGGTTAGGGTACACCGGAAACGGTAAAATATCTAATGACATTTCTCCTGAAATTGTATGTGCAGCTTATATATGAAAAACTATATGTAAATCTAAAAGTCTTGTAAGTTACAGAATAAATTTGATATGACAGTCAAACAAATCATCTATCACTGATAAAGTGAGCTTGTTACAGACAGAAATTACCCAATATTTGAAAGGATGTCTTGTACCCTCTCAGGTTTACAAATATTAGTAAAGTGTGTTTCTCTGTAGCCTGACTTTTCCAAGTCCGCATTTATATATGTAAAAGGCAACAGTTAAAGCTACTACATCACATTTTTCAGTCAAATAGGTATCTACAATGAAAACATTTTGAAAATAAAGCTTCATAATGCCGCCATTTTGTATCTCGTTTTATATAAGTCAATCTCATCGTAAACTGTGTCTTTGGTGATTTCAATATTATTGCTGCAGGGGCTATTTGTTCCTATTATTGTTATCCTTGTGAATTACCATTATTTGCAGTTTTGGCTAGCTTTTTTAATCATCCCGCATAATTGTATGTTCATTCTTATGTTTTATAATATTTTTACTGTATAGCAATACTACATGGCTATATTATGGCCTTTATAATTTACTGTATTTGCGCCACATTTAAAAATGTTGCACATATTTTGACCGTTTCCGGTGTTTCATGATACTTACGAAAATCTAGATAAGACATTAATATAATTATTGCACAATATGTAGGACACATTCCTAACTATATTTTTGCCAATTTTTGAGAATCTACCGTTATGAGAACAAAAGTTATGATACAACAGGTAGAACTTTTTGAATGACCCTTTGAATTGAAACCGGAAAATATCATTACTAAATGCAGGATTTCTGACCATCTCTCCTTCCTGTTCATTTGAACCTATTTGAAATTCAATTTATTAGTGACTGTAGGTAAGCCAAACTATGTTCCAGTTTGAGTCCTTTATGAAGAATTGTTCAGCTGGCTACGTATTGATCGAAGCGCCAATAAGCACTACCACTAAAAGCATTCTACAAACAAAGTATGTTAAAATAGTAGACAAATAAACAATATCTTCAGGGGTACTATTTACGCCAGCAAATCATAAAAGAGTGAGAGAGGAACGTTAATGGTAAGTGTTGGCCATGCAAATATTAAGGGGATGAATAACTTACCTTTTCAGCGCAAAAACAATGTTTTCTAAGCCAGACTTGTATACTAATAATAATGAGTTAAATGCATGACACGATAGCTAAATATACAGGGATTTTGATGGACACTGTTTTAAAATTATGTTTCACTTTCTTTTGAATGGTCCGAGAATAAAAGCAGGTGAGTAGTAAGATGTAAAATATCCCAAGCCGCTTGAAATTTCTATGGTAATCACCTCTCCTTCGACGTCACCTTCACATTTGCCTGAATTTAGACAATAATAATAACTTGTTGTATACGAAACGTTTTCAACAAATATACCTATTAGGGCAAAAAATCAATTTTAATATTGAAAATAAACAGAAAGATTATAACTCTCATCACGCGAAAAACACAATTTGCCATTCACCTAATTTCCTTTTTTCGCGTGATGAGTTTGAATATAGAAGCAGATAATGATGCTAGTCTTTCACAAAATCTCGGCGCGTTAATTCCATGTAATAAATCATACTCTATACTCGTGAGCTCTGTAATTTGTGTGGTTTTGCATCTAAACCAGTACAACGTACTATTATAGGTTATTCTACAGTTGGTTATTATTATTAGCACTCGGTAATAGTTCAAAATAACAAGGATAGACCCATTTCAATAATTGTCTGGCAGTGGAAAAAGACAAGAATTTTTTTTTTTATTTAGTATCGCAGGAAAACAAAAAATGCAAGAAAAATGATTGAAATTCAAGTAAATCATTACACTAGCGCTACATTTTAAGACCATTTACATACTACATTCAATACGGTCATTTTGCATTGCTTGTTATATTAATCGAATAAGTGTGTACTTAACTTTATCCAAATTTGTTTTTAAAAATGATATAAAAGATGCAAAATATCTTGCATTACTATCATTAAACTTTATCAGCAAACATCATAAATTCTACGAGCAATTCTCACAACAGAGGTGATGCAAAAAC
This sequence comes from Ophiothrix spiculata, assembly GCA_000969725.1. NCBI lineage: Eukaryota > Metazoa > Echinodermata > Ophiuroidea > Amphilepidida > Ophiotrichidae > Ophiothrix > Ophiothrix spiculata. Next base: position 32,244 of record JXSR01S003629.1, read on the forward strand.
TTTTCCGGCACTGGTATCGCGATTGCCTTTTACATAACATTAACAATACAAATATTAGTGCTTATTCTTAGAATTTTTTGCAACTTTATTTTTGATGTCACCTTTCTCCGATTTTTCGTTAAATTTATTGGCTTTGCACTGTGCATTGAGTTGACGACTTTCTGGCATTGTTATCTATGACAATGCTGGTAGGAATGGCCGTTATTAGGACTTAGTCCCACATTACCGTATAGAGCTGAAACGTACGAACGATCATAATACCGTTCTGTCAAAAATTAAAAAATCGCACTACTATGTACAAGCTTATAGCAGTTAATATTCTAGTGTCTAGGCATTTGGTACATTCCGTTGTCATCTTAGCGCAAAATAAAGATCAGAAAACGGTTCGTATGTTACTTAATACCTAGGGAGCAAAACGTCATATTTTTGAAGAACTAACATGTCGAGATCTAAAAGGTTGGCCTATATCAGGGGATTCTATGGGTCATATGCTATGACTCTAAGGTGGACT
>JXSR01S003629.1:36049-52922 GCA_000969725.1 Ophiothrix spiculata
AGCGCCCTCACAAGGCCCCGTGCAGTTAGTGAATTTAGTAGTCCACCCTAGGGGTATTCCTTAGACCCCAATGAATACCCTGACACCCATCAACCTTTTAGATCACGACATGTCAGGTACTCTATTTTGCTCCCTAGGTATAACCTCGCTGCTGATGCAATCTTGTTCATCATTTTGGCATTGGCTTCCGAAGTTTTGGATTTAGTATTAACAGTTAACACACTAGTTGGGCAGCACGATTTACAAAATCAAATAATCTTTATAAAACTGCAACCCTGCGAACTAGTGCCAGTGGTAGATTTAAGAGTGTCCCCCTAAAAACCAAAACAAACAAACAAACAAAAAGAAATGAAATGAAAAGAAAGAAAAGAAAAGGAAAGAGGGAAAAATAAAAAAATATCGGTCAGAGGGTCTGTTTCCTCAATTTTATAGATAAGCCAGCGTTCTTTTACACCACCCATCAAGTTAATGGTTACTACGGTAACAATGATTGAATGAAATTAAAATTAATATGGTTGGATCAAAAATAATAAAATGAAAATAATTTTGTAAATTTCTCTCTATATTGAGAAAAAAACGATCCTGTGGTGACTTTGATCAACTTTATCTCCTATATAAACACATGCATTTAGCAGGGTAACCAGTACGATTTGACTGAAATGTAATACTAAGTCCTATGTATGGACGTAATCTTAATATTGATTTAAAATAAAGCTTCTTTAAAAATGCATAGTCATGCAGTCCAATGAACATGAAATAAGCTTTAACTAATAAAATGATCTGAATCGGGATTTAAACTAGTATATATTTTTTAATGAAGATGTTTCCCATTATCAGAAGAGGCATGTTCTTAATGGATGGTATGAATAAGACCATGTTCAACCATTTTATCCATACTGCATATTACATAGACAATTAACTGTCTCGTTTCTTAATGATATACATGTGATGCTTATTGAAAAAGAGCATACGTTTAAAAATGTGTTAAACATCAAAAGTATTCCTCGTAGTTGTATACTATGGAAAAATTAAACACTGTGGTATATGGTGTATCTTTACCTGATGTCGATTCGTAGGATTGATCAAAACAGCAAATAATAAAGAAAAACATTGCAAAATCCTCTTTTTCTTCAAGTTTTTACCCGATATAATAGTGCAGTATGCTTTAACATGTTTACATTATATCGTACCCCTTGATGCGCAATTACATACATGTAGGTAGTTACAAATATTAGAGAAATCGATTTGAGTGAAAACTCAAAACAACTCACATTGGCTTAGAAATATGTAAACGTCTGTATAAACAAAATATTGTACTCGCATTCATTTTAATTAAACATCCTTGGTTTCTGTATCAACATAACCTTCTTCTTTCTTGTAGATTGCAAAATGATTTTCTTCAGTTGGTGCGGAAGCTTTAAAAAGTGGACTTTTTGGAGTATTACAAAGCCAAAATACAGCATTTGATATTAGAAATAACTTGCGGTAACACATGAAATTATTCAACAAGGAAATTTGCAAAATGAAATATCAAACAGAAAACCAAATCAGATCCAGTATAGGTGCTGTTACATACACTAAGTATAAAGCTTGAAAGCATAGAAGGCTTGTCGTTAAAGGGTGCAGGTATCTAGCCAAGAAACGTTATGGTAAAACGGAGAGAAATCTTTTTTGACTGTCAAGATTGAAAACAATTTCATTTAACCCAGTTTAACCTTACAGGAAAAAGGAATATTTCTAAGGTAAACCCTATCAACCTATAACAATATCTCAGCAGAAAATGTTCTTCATTTCAATAACAAATCAATAATATATACGTTATTCTTCATTTAATATTCTGTTTAATATATATGGAAATAAAAGCATAATACTTATAACACCTTGTACTTCTATACAATAATGCGAAATGATTATTTTCATGAATAAAATGGGGAATAAAATCTTAGGAACAACATTAGTGTCTTGATATTTACGCAAACAGGTTATTTAAACGTAGACGAAAAACTAAAAAGAGGATGGGCATCAAATACATTATCTGTGTTGTATGTTGTATTAATGTATGGATCATAGTGCGCATTTCTCGGTTTTTTACAGTCACGTATACATAAAACTGTTTGCTTTGAAACTAAACTAAAGCGGATTAGTAATATTTTAGGCAAAGTATATGTACAAGACCGTCTTTCGCGTAACTAGCGAATCACTATATACAAGACTAAAATTGGACCTACAGAGGATGATTAAACCTTGATTTTTCTAAATAAAATTGGACCTACAGAGGATGGTTATTCCTTGGTTAGCCCCATCGCTTCGTCGCTCCCGCTTCCTCAGCTCTGCTTTTATGCCTTATTAGTTCTTACATAAGACGCTACGCTCCCAGATTGGATAAAAGTCTGAACTTACTACAGTGGCGTTGCCGCTACACACTATAGGTGCTTCTTTCCTTATATCCTTATACTTTTTAGACTAACTAAACGAAAAAGATACGACTGCTCTTAATTTTACGTAACTCTACTATTATATAGACGGTCTTGTACATAACGTTTTGGTAACTGTATACACGACTTGTCTTGTATATAGTCACTACCAATATTTTAAATGAATATTTAATTTAACAGTACAATTTGCAAAGAGCTATCATTGCAAGTAAATCTGAATTATATTTATATTATATCTTTACCTATATATGTAAAATCGCACATTTACCTGTTTACCAGCTAATATCTATTGACACCAAATCAGCCTACCCTAAATGTGCCAGTTTCAGTAAAACAGCTACAGATAACTAGACACGACACTGCGCTTAGAGGTGTAATCCACTTAAAGGTCAAAGGTGACGCTGAGCTTGTGATGAAGGTCACCGTAAGTCTTGTAGACATTCAAGTACTCTTTTTAGGATCCTGCATTAGTGCAATAAGATCTACGGCAATTTGATTGTCCAAACATTTTAAGGAATAATGGCGTGAAAGTCATCATAGTTCCTCTGGAACCATCCATATACCATAACAAAAAGTTGCATGCAAAGGTTATTATTGTTGGCCTTCTAGGTAAATAGCATGGCGGATCATTAGTCCTACACCACATATGTTTGTCTGGAGTTATTTAACATAAGATTACTACATCAACAATTTGTTTTTTTATTGTCAAATTGGCACTTTGTTGTAAGGTTTGCAAACAATGCAATACAAGGCAGTGTGGATACATTTTGAGTATATTGATACTGTAACATTATTAAATAATTAAATACGCTACAGAGTTGTTAATTACAAATCAACAACAATGCATCCTTGTATTCATTTTTCAAGCCACCCAAGCGATAAAAATACGCCTATGCCGAGAGTTGAAAATTGAAAACTGATTTATTGAGAATGAAATTATATTGGCCTACTGAATGGTTTCAATTAAACAAATATCTATCTTCATAAAACATTGAATCATAATGCTACTTTTTAAGCGTTTTGCTTTGCCGTCATCACAGTTTCCACGCACTACAGCCAGAAGTCAGGTCGCTGAAATATCGCTTATTTAATTTTTATTTATGCATGAAAACTGACAGGAAATGCCGGTTTTTACAAACACATGAATATTCATGAGATCGGATACCTTAGTTTAAAAAGCCTGTAAACTCGCCAAAATAGCATAGAATCTCAAACCAAACTTGCAATTAGAAGCATGAAAGTTATGAAAACATTTTGAAATTAAAAAAAAAATGAAAAAATGGGAAATATTAGTGTCTTTTCGTGTGATTTTGCGAGCGTTTAATTTCCTCGAGTGAGGTCAAATTAGGTCTTTGCGTTTTACCTAAAATCTACGGTTCTGGACTTAATATATTTTAGCCACTTGGTCAAATGAGAGAGACAACACTTCTTTCATCCATATCTTTATTTTCTATTTGCACGAACCCCCTTGTGATTATAGGGGTTCGAAGTCCGAACTATCCGACAGGTCACATCGAATCTAGCGACCGAGTTGTCCTGGTATTCTCCCGGTATATACCCGGGAAATGAAAATTAAATTGCTCATTAAAAGCTCATTTGCAGAGGCTCTGCTGCCTGACTGACTAGGCCTTGCACGTACTCAAATTTCGCGACGCGCGTCAGTGCGCTGACTTGTGCAGTACGTAAACGCACTGCCATGAACATCTAATGAACACTGCGCTGTATAAGGAGAAACGATAAGCTTTAGAATACTAAATAGACAAGAATGCTAAAAAACTGTGATCAAATGTATTTGATGTTTTGATAGGCAATCAAAATTAAAATATAAATACTCAAATTTAGCTTGTCAATGAGTGTTTTTATTTCAAACAATCACCTGAAAACTAAGTGAACCTCTTTGAAGAGCCTAATATTTTAATCTTTTGATTACAACTTAAAGTAACAAACAATGTTAAAATCTGACAAAAATCTATAGTTATTACCCTTTTTTACAATCTTTGTTCTTTTGGTAATATTGTTTGATTGACAATGCAATAATACAAAGGTATTTCATATTTTAAAAGAGTTAGGATTCTGTCATTGGTTTCGTAATTGATACAATGAAATGCTTGCATGAGTCTCTTATTTACGGAATTTAAAATTCTGAAATCCTGAAATATGCCATCGGCATGAAAGTAATGGTTTTGAAACTTTGATACCTCATAAATTAACCTATGTCACAGGTGAATTAATATGATCATAATCCAACACATCTTATCCTGTCGCCGAAGGTGCTTAATTTAATTTGAATTTTAGTTTAACAGCACGTATATATCTCCCTTTCGTAAAACATTTATTCTGAAAGTATGAATTACTCTATTCAGGTCAGTGCAATACACGCTATAATATATACATATATGTTTACAACAATGAACGTCGTTAATGAGCATTAACCAATCGCGTCAAATCTGTTGATACCGATAAACAACAGTGTAATAAACCTTTTTAACTGGAAGACGATTTACAGGTACTGAAATTACAAAAGTCTTGAAAGATTTCGATTGACTTTAAGCATTAGGTTTTTAACTTTGCTGGATTTTTTAACAGCATAAAATGTATGTTTTGTCTATTAACTCGTTGATACTTTAATGTATTTATTCATGTGAGTACTATGAAACATTGCCTAGAGTCTTAACAGTAAATAAAATGAGCATATGAATTCCATAACTTAAGGCGAGCAAAGTTATTACAATATTTAAACCTACTGAGATATTTGATTTCCGAAGTTTCGCGAATCCTCACTAATTTGTGTGCATTGTGTGTTTCTCATCGAAACATTCAACAGTCATTACATGAAAGTCTACTTTGAAAATATCTAAAACTGGTATAACATTTTAATACAACAATAGATGTGATTATTTCTGACTGTTTTTTATAATGATTAAACGTCAATTCAGAGGTTTTGTACAGTGTGGACTTGTTGCATCATAATATCTTTCTATTCAGCACCTAAAGAAATACATGTGACTCGTCATATCAAGATACAGTTCTAGGTCGACCCAAAACTATTTTTTTGGTTTCGACAAAGTGACAAGCAAAAAAAAAAAAGTTTTCAATAGTTTTCTAAGCATGTTGTGTAGTATTTTATAAATAAACGACCTACATTTACATGTTTTTTGTGGCCATTTACGGAATTTTTGTGGACATTTTTAGGGCTTTGACTGAAAAGGGGGAGGGGTGGCCGTCAAGACTAGCTACTTGAGATAAGATATCATACAGCATGAGGATGCTATTGAATGCTTGAATTCACACAAATGTAGACACTAGTGCTGTTTTTTGATATGACAAGTTACAAATATTTAATTTTAAGTGCAGAATATGGTGTTAATATGACAAGAAACGAAAGGTTCCTGACAAATGCGCCTTGGATGTAATGTTTGGTGTAAATTAATGATAATGATAATTATAATACAAGTGGCTTGAACATAGGTCAAAATTGCTTTGCCGGCAAAAAAAGCATACTTTCATTAAAATTGATCAAATCAGCTTTTTATAATTAAATGCCTAATGTTTTGATCAATCAAATGAAAGGAACTTTAAGGTTTACATAATTCAATTTGATATTAATGCTCTAAATGAGGCCAGAAATAACACCCAAATTCATCTTTCCCCATGAAATACGACTATTTAACAGTATTAAAAACATAATATTCAAATTCCATCTTTAAACCTTTCTTCAATTGTTATAACTTGATATCATAACAGATTGCCCCTGTACATCAATTATCTTTATCTTACAATTTAACCTATGGTCATGTAGCAAACCTTTTGGGAATTAAAAAACATGTTGTCGAATAAGTTGAATAAGTGACTGATGCGGAATGCAAAGCAGAGACGTGGAAAAGTAATATTTTGTTGTCACCATTGCCATGCAGGTTAACATTTATAATTCACGTTTGTGGCTTAGTTGATGTAAATTTACACAATTTTGGATTGAAAACTGGATGTAGAATAAGTACAGAACAACTCTATTGTGTTGTTTTGGCAATATATTGGCAGTTGATATATTTTTGGTTGATCTGTTATTTTCGGAACATTGTTCAAATTAATAATTTGAAATTGTGCTTCTAGTGAGAAAACATAATGCTATTATAATATCATTCATATTCATTTTTTTTTACTTTCGTCTGTTGAAAATGAATTCGACAGAACTGCTAGAGATGTACTTTCTTGATATTATATATTACTATAAAATTTGACCAAAAGTTATTGCACCCTGTGGGGAGCTAGCATTGCCATGGTATACGTATGCCTGTCTGTCTTTTCTGGGTGTTTTTTCAAATAATTTGGTATAGCGATTGTGTGGTTTTTATCACAGATGAACGTGGAACGTGCCTATCAATGAAACCTGCTTTTTATAATTACGCAGGTACCTAAATATTTTGATCAATCAAAGGTAAATCACGGGATCATTAATATCATACATATTTTATTTTGGTTTTTTTGTTAGTTGAAAAGCCAAAATATCCAACAGAACAGCCAAAACTGACAACCAGAGAGGCACTTGCTTGATGAATATTACTTCAAGGATCCAAATACAACTTGGTGGTGGGGTGTTCACATTGACATACGTATATGTGTCTTTCGGAGTTTTGGGTGGTGAACGCGCCCAATTCGTGAAATTTAGTGTATTTTGAGAATTTCGCTACAAAAGTACCAAATTTGAGCAAAATTTGGTGCTTATCTGTCAATATTGTTTTTCAAGTCAAACATATGTACATGGATTAGAGATAATCAAATGTTCAAAGTCCATCACGCAAACACAATGTTAAAGAAGCCTCTCCCGGGGTTAGTACTCAACATAATTATGTGATGACTCACCCCGAAAAGGGGGACTCTGCGACAGAAAACGTTTCGAAAAATTGATGAAAATAGGCCGCAAAAAATTGAGAAAATAATAACATTTTTGAGCAGAATTTCTATTGTAAAATTTGATCGCATTGATCAATTTCAACAAGTAACATGAGTATGGTGTCATTTTAAGGCTAAGATAATGCTGTAACAGATGAAATGATAAAATCAAAATTGATATCATCGGCAAAGTCACACCTTTCGGGGTGAGCCATCACATATATTCTCATGGATTTGTCCATATTTTGCTTCGTGGGGACGTCAGGTCATCATTCAACCAATTTCAATTCTATTACGTTCAAGGTTATGCAACCAAGTTCTTATAATTTTGCTTTTGATTATGCTTTCATCACATGCTTCCAAATTATGCACATGCAGTGTTTGGATCAGGCGAACCCTCTTATATTCTATATCTTGTCAATTCAATTGGTTTCCTGGTGCTAATCGTTAACATTACGATGATGATGACAAGTATGTTGTCCATTTACATTAAATATGGAGCAGAATGTCAATCATACAACAACTTTTAGTGAATTCGCTTATGGTAAAATAATAATCTCAAATGCGAGTTTGAATCCGGTATCGTTTTTCCTAGGTTACCGTTATATAAGGCAAGTACCATTTTACTTGACAAGCACTTAGGTTAAGTAATACGTAGTACCCTATACTAGGTATTACCGTAAACCCATAATCCCGCTCATTTTATGGGTTGGTTTTCTGATATTGAAAGGAATAAGTGTCTATAAATGACTCAGACACTTTATTAATAAAACAATGCAATTTTACCTATATCACTGAAAACATTAATTAGTCAAAAAACATGTCTTATTTGTTGAATTAAAAAATATGCATGCAGATTGATTTTATCATAATTTAAAAAAAAAAAATGCTGTACATGTGTTTGAAATGTTGAAAAGCAATATTTTGGTGGTTGAAATAATTTCCATCTCTAGATATTCAATATGTAATCAATAAATTATTAGTTAATTGATAAATGATTACTTACATGATTAATTACCGAATAGCAATTGCGTCTTTAATTAGTCAATTTTAGTGCTTGACGAACTGAATTTACTCAAAATGACTAATATAATTCATGATTTATCATCGCAACTGACTAATTAATGGTGAATCTCTATCAGAAATTAGTAATTTAATTTACCATTCAGTTAGTCATGCACTATAATTAACAAATTAACGACACATTTGATATTCGCTCAATAGTCATGTAATTATCATTAATTAAGTAAAACATTACAAAATTACAAATTGAATATTTAGAGATGGAAACTACTTTTTAAACACCAAAAATTATTATTTACAGCATTTTTTCATGAATTATGGAAAAATCACTCTGCGTGACTAAATTGTAATTTGTCAAATAAGACAAGTCATGTTTTGACTTATCAATGTTTCAATGTTTTCAGTGTAAAAAATAGTTCATCAAGAATAATTCGAACAGTATTACACCCTATTTAAGATGAAAATCACCACATTTGGATTTTTAATTAGAGCTTCAAACATCTCGTTAATTAGGTTCTCTGGGTTAATATTTTCTACAATAACTTGAGCATAATCTGTTAAAACAAACTTTAAATTTTACTTTTTAATCATTGAATGAAATCTTTGCCCAGAGTGTGTAAGAGCCTACTTGCATCTTGCATTCAAGAATACAAGGAACACAAATCTCATCATTAAAACGCTAATAATAAGCAAATCACCATGTGTAATCATGTAATAAAAATACCTGCTATATGGGGTATGTTACAGCGATACAGCAAACACAAATCTTATCGTTAAACTCTTTAATGTTAAACAAAACGTGATACGTAATCTGTTCAGTAATGTAATGAAAATACCTGTAGGTGAGGATTTGAACGTGGTTAAAAACCTCAACAAAGAATTTAAATTATGTTGAAGGAAGTGTAATTTGAAACTTTAAACAACGATTAAAGCCCTCGATATGCGTAACCTTTACCATTTAAACGTCAATGTGATTTGCTCAAGTAAGACTTTACAAATGTTGACATACGGTGCTCAGTAAATTGAACTTGTGTAATATACCAATGTTACAACGATATCAAATTAAAGTGTATAAAGTTTTTCGATCAAATTTTTAGGAAATGATAAGTGTTCCAAATGACACAAATACAATCATAAATTCATAATAAATTCATAACTGAAGTTGATTATCCCTTTCTTTATTTCCTGAGGGAGATGATTAAAGTTTTTGATATTCGGCAAGAATACAAGTACACTCAACAAACGCACAATTGTAAATGTTTAAAGAATAAACCTTTAAGGGTCTCAATATGAGAAAAATTATCACTTTTTCAATTTGTATATACTTCAAAATGTTTGTTTAATTGCAATATTGGAAATCGGTAACAAGGCTACATTTTTCTTTTTTTCTATTGTAATTATTATTTTGATAGTAGACACTTATTTAAAATTATTAATTTTGATAATTCAAGCAAGTATATCCTATAATATTTGATTTGACAAACTCATAAAAAAGTGTTACGTTATTTAGTCGCTACTATTTCCTTTATTACTTCGGGCTGTTGTGAAACATTAGCAAAAAGCCGCGTTTCGTAAGATGATAAGTGCTCCTTTAAGATGATTTGAAAGCAAAATTGCTTACCACACTCTGTCCCGCATACCATTAGCTTTATCCTTTTTCTGTAGGTGTAAAGCAAAACGTAACGAATTGTTCATTGTGGGAATTGATTCGTTTTGCGATTTCCGTTGACGTAAAAACACAAAACGAAAAAAAAAAATGACAAATTTGTTTTCGATTTTGTACTACAATTTGTGAGCGATGTACAGACAAAAACCGTAACAAGAATGCAACAATACGGCAATATTTTAAACGTTTTAGACAATGACTGATGTCACAAAACAATGTTCAATCTAGATGTACTTTGCAAGTCTATCTAGATGGACTACATATAAATGAGATCAGAATTATTACTCCTTTTAGAAACAGATAAACTGGACAGAGAACCAGTTTCTAGTTTTGTTTTGCAATTTATCAAATTTGGTTCATGGCTGGAATTTCACGTGGAAAACGGTTTGGAATTAAGTTAAGCTTTTTTTAAACAAAAAGGAGGCACTTCATCAGATAGCTTGTGATTTTAAACCATTTTAACCCTGATGGATTTTTCCAAGCAGTAAAATTAAATTTATGCTACATGAAAAAAAGTTTTTTTTTTTTGCATTTCATGTCTGTTTTCATGAACTCTAATCAGGCCTTTAACCAGACTTAACCAGATTCCTAAATAACGAAGGACAGACGAAGATGCTTGACATTTGGCATATTTGTCTTGGACAATTCATGTTATTGTGATCTTTGTTTATTAATGCTACGCGTTTTTGAAAGATTTCTCCATGAATAGCTTCAGATAATATTTTTCAAACGTAATGATAGGCTGTAAACATGACAAAATCATTTAAAATGTTATTATAGCATCAAACGTGCTCGCCCTAAGAAACTTATGGTGAGCAGCTTTTCTCAGGTCATTCTTCTTACATTTAACCCTTTTTATAATATTAGTCTAAATACCCAGACTCATACACAAGGTTGCTCATTCATAATTCAGATATACTGCTTAATTTAAATGTTGTGTAATGCATAACAATGATTTAGGAACATATTACGAGTGATTCGAGACCCAACTAGGTAATGCGGTATCAAATTGACACTATTTAATGTACGCTCATGCACTTATGAAACGACAGTTTATAACAGTATCAAGTAATGATTTAAAAATCATTATAGAGTTATTCGCAGATATCCTAGTCTCCAGTGTCACAAACCACACCCAAATGTTGGCATCACGCAATACGAAAAAAAAAATCACATGCTATAGATTATGCATTTGCAGTATTTGGATAAAGCGAACCTTCTAATTTTTCTTAATAATTATTTGTCAGTTTGAGTCGTTTCCTGGTGCAAATCGTTTACATTGCGATGATGTTAACTAGTATCATGATCTCCATTTACGTTAAATCTGGAACAAACAGTCAATCATATGCCTACCTTTAGATACATCGCTTATGAAAAATTGAAACAATCATTAGAATTCAGTTTAAATAAAGTATCGGTTTTCTTGGTAAACAGTATTTAAGGCAAGTACCTGTTAAATTGATAAGTACTTAACTTAAGTAATATGTATTGTCATTAATTCCTACTTGTACAACTTGTTTAAATGATTTTGACAGAAAATATAAATGATTAAAGACACTTTACGTATCAAACAATGACAATCAGATGCCTTAATGATATCAAAGGTACTAAATTAGTGCAAACAATTCTTCAATTACCGTTTTTAAATTATCGAGAATAATTTAAAATGTTTTTGCTTTATTTTGGACGAGTTAAAATATTTGTGAGGGTGAAAAATGTAAACTGGGACTCTAAACATTTAGTTAATTAGGCTATTTAGTTTAACATGTTCTCAAGTAAGATAACATTAATACGGTGCAGGAAATATTTTGAATCTTATTTTTAATTCGTTACTCACAGTATATGAAAGCCCTTAAAAACACAATCTAAAGAACAACTCTCATCAAAAATACTTAAATGAAGAGCAGAATAAGATTAAGTTGTCTCTTAAGTAATATAAAAACATCCCCTGCATAAAGTATATACATGTATTTGAAGGGTGATACAGAGAACACTAATCTAATCATTAAACTTTAAATCTAAAATGCAAACCAAAACCCGATATCTGTTAAGTAATGTTATGAAAATACCTGGAGTTCAGTATTTGAACGTAATGGGAACCTCAATGAAGAATCTGAAACAAGTATGGGTCATTCCGGTAATTAGGGCACCATTAGGTTTGGTGTCCCATTTACTATGTGACATTTTGTTTATTCAGATTTTAACAATGAAGACATGTATTCAAACCTACAAATTCCATTTTAATTTACAGTATTTGCATCTAATTATCAGATTATATAATATGAAACAATTAACTCATTGCCTTTTAATTTTATGTAGAAAATATAGTGTCGTTCCCCGTGTAAATTGGACACCAAGCCTGTGACATAAATAAAAATGGCTAAACGTCTTGTTATTGGTTTTGATGTGCATCAAAACCTTGAAAGTATATGGTATATTGTTCTGATTTATTATAAATCAAACACATAAGGCTTTTGTAATATAATAAATTGGACTCTTTTTGTAACTAGCTGATCATGTTCTAATCGATGCAAGTCATTAGTTCCCCGTGTAAACAAAACCCAAAATTTTGGTGTCCCGTTTTTAAGTTTACACGGGGAACCAATAGTTTGTTCTGAGAAACTGAAAGTAAACTGACATGCTGAAGTGCACTGTAATTACTTGCATACATGTTTCATGAAATAATGTGCAAAGTTTGTAAAGACAGTGTATCTTAAACTTATATAAATTATAAAAAATATGCTGTGGTTCCCCGTGTAAACGGGACACCATTTGGTGTCCCGCTACATTTGTGCTTGAAAAACATTGTTTTATGTATTAAAAAATGTGAAGGCATGACCATTTGTAATGTGCACCATCAAATAAGCAAATTGAACATATAACACTATATCCATATCACACAGTAATGAAATTATCTTTAAAAAAATCAGAAAATTGGTTTGGTGTCCCATTTACACAGGAAACCGGAATGCAGTTTTATTGCAATGTTTTAATTTTTTGACAGTGCTTTTGACTCATTTGATTGCTATTTAATGAGGATTGATATTATTATTTATTTGTTCAAGAAATGATTGACAACCTCCTTAAATTGTTGTTCTCCTTTTTTTCTCAAAATGTCACACATTGACGTCCTAATTACTGGGATCACCCGTATAAATTAAAACGCCGAATCATTATAAAATACTTCAATATTTGTACCCGTTACAATTTAAACCTGATTGGCTAGAATTGGAATATTTGAAAATGTTGACATCCTTTGCTCAACAACTTGTAACGAGTGTACAACATGCCATATGTAGCAAAGATATTTCAGTTTTGTGATAAATCTTGTAAAATAAAAGGTAGGCCTACAGGAATTTTATTTGGAAAGTACTGTTAACAGAAACATGATACTTTTTTCTTTCATTTCGATCACATTCAAATTCAACAGTTCAAAAAGGGACTCTGTTTTAAAAGTTTGTTTGGTAATGATAAGAAAAATGTACACATTTACACATTAAATGAATTATGGTTACAAAAAAGTAAATGACTGGACCCTTCAAATCTTGTAAAGTAAAAGGTAGGCCTATAGGATTTTTTTAGGGGACTGTTAAAAGAAACATAAACTCTGGGTAATTGTCGAATTTTAAATATAGTGGAATATTCTTAAATTTCAATACTTTTTTTTCCCTTTCATTTCGATCACATTAAAATTCTACAGTTCAATAAGGGGTCCGTTTTAAAAGTTTGTTTGGTAATGATTAGTAAATGAATTTTGGTTATAAAAAAGTAACTGGACCCTTCAAATCCAAGATGGTCGCTATCATTATGCAAATGAGCTGACATTTAACCAAAGATGTATACGATCAAAAAATCTTACCATGGTCACTGACATACTACAACAATGCAATTTTTATGTTTTTTAAAAACATTTTAGAGTATTATCATAAAGGTTTTTTTTTTCTTTACTGCTCATCATGGTGTAATTAAATGAGGTGTTTTTATTTTCGACTTGACGTCTCTAATAATGACAATTAAAAAAAAATGTTTCAATGTACCATGGTCATGTTGATCACCCGTGCGAATAAGTCAGAATCATACTCATCGACATTGTGAACGTAGTCTGCTGTGGGCGTAAGTACAGAATGTCCGTGGAAGAAAAATAAGGAAATGTGTAAAATGTAAAAATGAGTGAAATTATTTCTACGGCACGAAAACGATTTCTTAATGGCATTCTTGTACTTAGGTTTTGATTTTTCTGTCAGTTCATTGGCCTGGAGGTTGATATTCTATGTATTTCAAATTTTCCATATTGTTCAGGGCGCACACCAGTAAATCAATCCGCGATTCCTGTAATGGTTTGATTTCCGGTAAAAAACGCCGACTATTTGGACCTGTTTTATGCTATTGTACGAGTATCCAATGGTGTTTGATGAAGTTTTATGTTTCAAATGAAAGCTACACATGTTCTGAATGAAATAAATACGATTATATTCAAAATGTTGATTTCCGACACAAAGTAGTGCCTCGGATTATGAAAATGGCGAAAATGGGTTTTCAAGCTAAAAAACGGGTAAGAAAATGTGAGGGCGCTGTTTGGGACATCGTAGCGCAAAAACGAGATGGAAAACCACCCGTACATTGAAACATATGTTAAAGATCTGTCAATTTTCTTTCCATTGGTATATAATTTGAATGGAATACCTTGCCGCTTCAGGTTCAAAAAACGTTTTTCCGACTGGTATTTTTACGTGTATTTCAATGAAGGAGTTATTTACTGGTGTGCGCCCTTCAAGGTTATACAGCCTCTTTATAGACATACCAACAGATTTACGTGTTTTATTATTTTGTTTTTGATTTTGCTTTCAACACATGCTAAAATTATGCACCTTCAGTCTTAGGATGAAGAGATACCTTTAATATTTCATCACTTTGAGTGGATTCCTGGTACAAATCGCTTACATTACGATAGTGTTCAGTCCAGGTACATTTAAATATGGAGCAAAACGTCAATCAAACCACACCTTTCAAGAAATGTTTAAATTAAGTTTTAATTTTCAAAATTGTGATTTTTTATTACATTTACAAGGTTAACATTAGGTAGATTGTATTGCGATTATCACCTGAATATTAGTAATCAAACATTGGTGATTAGGATACCTTTTACGATGTCAGAAGTAAAATAAAAAATGTTGTCAATAGGGCCAACTTACATGCGGGCATGCGGGGCAAGTTAGCCCACCCAGTGGGGCAAGTTGGCCCCATTTACAAAAAAAGAGTCGTGCTCATTTAACCGTGACACATTTCTTACATCAAGTTTTTTAAGTGAAGCACGGGAATGTTCTGCATACAAAAATGTCCTTTTAGGATGAAATGCCATAATAAATTGATACAATATCGATCTTAAAAAGATACGTCGTGACCTACAGTGTTATCTGCATGCAATATATGCCACATATTTCCTATCAGTCTTGTGAAAGACTTCTTGCGTCTTGTTATACGGATCTATTTACTTGTTTAGAATTAAAATCGTTTTAAAACGTCATAAATGTTATTGTGCTCGAGTCTGAGTAGGTTATCATACCATCTTGGGCAAATTCGCCATAGGGCCAACTTGCCCCGTGTGGTAGTGGGCGAACCTGCCCCATAGTCACAGTTTTGACTTATCCTCGTGGTACACCAACAAAACAAAGAATAAAGAGGATTTGATCTCATGATATGTTGGACATGTGCCGTACCTTGTAATCAAAAATAATAACTTGAACCAACGAAGTAATATTTTGACACTAGTACAAAATTACTTTTGCTCAAAAAGATTACTAAGGTAACTCGAAAACTCGCTTTATTGATAACTCACACAAAGAGCTGAGTTCGGTCTTGTAAATTTTATGGTAAATTTGATGCTATATGCATAACCAAAAATCACCAGTTACATAATTCCCTCAAGGTCACGTGAGCAGAAACACGAGGTGGGCCAACCCGCCCCGAGGGCCAACTTGCCCCACCCTCCCCTATGGCAGTGCTCACTCGATTCTTGGTTCTTCGGCATAAAATCAAGTTTAAATGAAAGATGTTCCTCCGACCACATTTCTGCAGGTATTGTACACTTTCATTCGCACACTTTGGACGTTTTCAAGATCACATCAAACGACATAAAATATTACGTCTTGGCCAAGGTAATTATCATCAGACTTGTAAGCTTAATAAACTTACATGGACATTATCTGTTAGAATTGAAAAACGCCATTCGGTGAGAGAAGAACCTTATCAATATCAATGTCATCACTGTCACAGACGCTTCAGAGATGAGTTCACCCGTACACAACATGAAAGAATTCACAAATGTAATTACTGCAACAAAATATTCTCATATACAATTCAGAGAATACGACACGAGAAGGCACGGCATACTAAAGAGAAACCTTAAAATACGTGTAATTATTGTGACGCGAGTTTTCCAGATTCAAATTACAAGATACCTCACGAGAGAACGCATACTAAAGAGAAACCGTATAAATGTAATTATTGCGACAAATGCTTTCTAGATTCAAGTCAAAGAGAACACCATGAGAAAACACATACTAAAGGTAAACCTTATAAATGTAATTATTGTGAAAAAAGATTCTCGCACGCATCTTATAGAACTATTCATGAGACAGCCCATACTAAAGAGAAACTGTATAAATGTAAATATTGTGACAAATGTTTCTCATGGACAAGAAACAAGATAAATCACGAGAGGACCCATACTAAAGAGAAACCGTACCAATGTAACTATTGTAACAAACGTTTCAAACAAACAGGTCACAGGAAACGTCACGAGATGACACATACTAAGGAGAAACCATATAAATGTAATTATTGCGACAAACATTTCTCA
>JXSR01S003630.1:23277-37312 GCA_000969725.1 Ophiothrix spiculata
AATTCTTGATCTTTTTGATTTGTGAATGGGTCAATGGTTATCAAGTGGAGTCAAAGGAACACAAATATGTAGTTTTTGTAAACCCTAGTCATTTCGTATTCGTGAAAATTGACGGTTTTTTTGGTCAAAATTCCAAGCGAGGGCGCTTTTTGCAATTATGCGCAATTTGTACAACTTTGTGTAAATAAAAGTAGGCAGATGTTAGGATACTCTGATGTTTGATTTACCCAAGAAATTTGAGCCTTGCACTATAATTACTTTGATCGTCGTACCGTATAGGGAAAAGTTCGTTGACCCCTATGTTTTTACATAAGGTTTTTATTGACGTATTTAAATGAGTCTAACTGACAAACTAAAGTAGATAGAAGGCTCAAATTTTGTAATTCTTTTGCGCATAATCATTAAAAACGCCCTCAGACACAATTTTGAAGGAAAACGTCAGTTTTTACGACAACGAAATGTCTAATAGTCATGAAAACTCTTAACATGGATTTCATAACTTATTTACACGTATTAAAACATTGAAATTGCTTCAAAATGAAAAAGATTTTTAGATTTTAAGCATTTTCTTCTCTAATACACATATATTTATGGCGACACACTGACACTAGAGGGCGCAGCACACTTTTTTTTGACCTATAACCAAAAATTTTGTTATTTCAAGTTGAGATTGGTCAAGTGCAATCCAAAAAACTGTTGACAAGGCAAACTGAAAAATCACCCATTTATAGCCCACTTCTACTTGTAAGTTGTTTTAAGATGTTTTTCAAAATGACGACTTTTATGAGGGGGTATGATTACTAACCCCATACCCACGGACGTACCCCCACCTAAGGTGGTACCTCCGACCTTTTCATCAAAATGACCACAAAGAATGCAAACACAATTCACCCGCTTTGAAATATAGCAATTAGGCCTACACATTTCAACTTATCACTGCACAGTCACTATAAACAGACGATCATTCAATGCGATGTGTATAAAAATGTACGGAGAAGAGTTAACGACACGATTAATATGTCACACTACGTTGATTGCCATCGACAAAATTAAATCGAATATCGGGGGATGATATATCTAGTAGTTAAACATTGCGTTTAGTTAGACTATTTGATAAAGCATTTAAACAACGCATTCCTAAAACGACAGTCTAGCTAAACGAATTTTTGGCTTAGACAAAGGTCTAACTAAACATCGTTCTGGAATACGGCCCTTCATGTTTTTGATGCTGTTTTAATGTTAATGTTGTGAGAAAAACCCCATTTTACCTTATTTTGGCGGCCATTATGAATTTCAAGATGGCCGACAATAAAAGGACACTAGCGTTTAACTTCAAAATATCTTTATTAGGTTCCTTGACCTTGAAAACATAGGTGTAGACTCCAGAATCAGCTTCGTGTGACCCTCACAAGTCAAGATATAGCCGAAAGTATTGAATTTGGCGGCCATTTTGAAAAACACCCTCTAGAGAAAAAGTTAGGCAAATTCAAATTGTCCACCCAAGTTTTTCTGAATATCCTGGATATGTAGAACAATAAAATCATGGGTGGACGAGTAAAACAGAGATAGCCACGAACCTACCCCTAGAGCCTGGAGTATATGCTTTCTAGTTCAGTTTATGTATTCTTATATTTGATGACTCTCTAGAATGCTCTCGGATCTTTTAATGTATATTGTGTGCTGGCATACTTGTTTTAATCAAATTGTATGTAATCACATTTACATGTTTCATATGCATTTTAAAATTGTAAATATCAGTCGGCAGGTGAAAATATTTCGCCTTCTTCTATCCAATATAATGCATAATCGATATTACAAAATCTTGGTTGCGAGATTTTTTTATCGACGTGACATGCCAATTAAGCTGACTTTGAACCCTTATTATTTGAACAAGGAGAAAGCAAATGCAAAATTAGGAAGGTGGGTATGAAAATTTTGAGTTTTTCCTTTATAATGTGAGTGATATGTTTTTTATTGGTAAAAAAGGATGCATTATATGGTATTTTCTATAAAAATCAACAATATTGAGCCTTTTAAACATACAAATTTCAACTACTACATCGATCTTGTTTTAGAAGATAAAAACACATCAGTTTGGTCGATTCCGCTAGCTAAAATATGAAAACTCAGATTGATGAAATTTGGAAAAATATTTTGCCTATAAGACTTTAAAATTGGAGAAATAAATACTAGTACGCTGATGTGGTGTATGGAAGGTACCTAATATCGGCTCTTCATACGTATTGCGATAACCAGCCACCAAAATTTCGATAACCAGCACCTTTTATCACTACGGGTCATCTGATGCAAGCAGTGTGTATGTATACTCAGACCTTGCGATTTGTGTCGGCTCGCCCTCGCTGTGTTGAAACATTTTGCATTTCATGTGAAAATTAATGAATCTGACAAGTGTTTTTTGACTGAAAAGTAACCTTTTGGATTCTTTTATATAATTTCAGTCGTGACAGTGAATAATTGAAGACAAATCAACACGTCACGGCAAAAACAAAAACAAAATATAAATTTACTAAACGACTATGACGGGACTCGAATACACGATCTCCTGATTCGGAGTCTCAAAGCAACACCGTTGCGCCACGAGACTTCTTGCTGTTTACTGGACATTTATTATATAAATACCTCTACTGGAAGTTGCGCATGCGTAATCAATCACAATTAACAGAAGAATAAAATCTTAAATTCCCCTCATAGACATCGTCAGCTTGAATAGTCTAGTGGTTGTAGAGCGAAATTTTAAAATTAATATAAAGTTCGTGGGTTCGAGTTCTGCCTCAGTCGTTTTGATAAATTTCTGGTTTTTTTTTCTTTTGCGAAGCGTGTTGGTTTTTCTTCTATTATTCACTGTATCGAATGAAATTCTATATAGAATTGTTGGCATAATTTATATAAAAGATCCAAAAAGGTTACTTTCTAATCTGGAAAATATATGTTGAACCCATTACATTTCGCAAGAAATACAAAATGTTTCATTGCAGCGAGGCCAGTCCGAAACAAACTCTAATCATGCTGACATGAGATTCGTGCAGGTTTCTGACGTCAGAGAATGACCCGTCGTGACCAAAGGTAGTACAAGTCGAACTTTTGATGCCCAGCTGTCGCAATACAAATTACAGGCAAGTACAAAAGCCGATATTAGAAAAATTGAAAAAAAGGTCAAAATAATTTGACAATCAAATAAGGTGGATAAAACATTAATTGACAAGAATGAGGTACTTGATCATTTCATAGACCTCAGCACAATCATTTCACACGTAATTGAATGTTTACTATTAAAAATCCCGAGCTTTGCTCTTTTTAATAAACTCGTCCAAAGATTCTGGGACATATTTCAATGGTTGGAAGCATAAGCTACAAGCATTTTGGTGCATCAATGTAGACAATTTATTTTTTATCGTGATAACTACTGCAATAGTACAGGGTTGCTCATATATTTGGAATAAAAATATGTTTACGTCTTTTTTATGTAAAGGTCAATATATGATGAACGTATCTGGCAACTTATGCTGTTTTTGGTCAGATTGATAGGTAATCTTGGTTGGTGTGACATGTAACTCCAAATTTGATCAATTTCCTCATGTACTGGTACGGGGGCAACAACAAAAATGGGTCAAAAACGTGACTTCTTGGTCAAATTTAATTTGACCCCGCCTTTGACACCATCACTTTTTTAATAAGGTAAAAGGTCATATTGAATGTTTATCTGTAGTAGAGTAAGAATCAGGTGATTGAATGTCTTGGTCACGCTTGATTGCGCCAAGAGAATGCTTGGAAGCAAAGTAAAAAATGATCATCCAACGCCCCTCAATTTACAAAAAAATATGGTTGTGGTGAACGTCGAATGGTTCCTGGCGGTATATGACATCTTCAACTTGTTCAAAACCTTCTAAGATGTCATATACCGCTGGGAACCATTCCACGTTCACCACAGCTGTTGTTACTTGACGCGTATAAATTTGCAAACTTTTCTGAAAGAGTTATGTCTAAAATACTACATTCTTATAGCATGTTAAATATGTACCCTTTACAAGTATCCAGTCTTGGAAAACTATACCTTTTTTTCCAGATTTTTGCAATTTTGATACCCTTTCCGATGTACGCGCGTGCATCGCCTGTTCGAGAAAAACTACCCTTTTTACTTGTTTTTGTGTACGCGCATGGTGTCCACCTTGCAATGGCAGTATCCCCAAGGAAATGTTCTAAAAATATTTCGAGGTCATCCTGAAATGTCCACTTAATGACCTCAAAACAAGAATTATTCTTAATATTATCCCTAAGATAGTGAATTCGTGGATTGCAAAAAAAAAAAAAAATGGATCTGCCCAATGACTTCTGGTTGCAATAATTGAATCACTAAAAATGTCCTATATATATGTATACGGTTTAAAGTAGTCGTATTTGGAAAGTTTGCTACTAAATACTACTTTTTTGTTACACAATTTTCGGATAATTCTGTTACTTTTTTCGCGTACATGTATCCAAAAAAAAAATATAAGAAAATATTCTCAAACGTATACAAATTTGGTATCATATGAAAGCTCTATATGTGTACTTTATATAAAAACATATTTTGAGAAAATGCTACACAAGTGGCTTTATGTCTCCAATATTGGGATATTTGGCTGGTATCCCAACCTTGTGAAATGACCCATATATTGCTATTATACTTACCCGTTAAAACTCTCAACACAGGGATTTCAAAGTGACCATATTTATGTTCTCCTTGTCCTTCTGTGTTAATAATTACATGGATTTTAATGCCATAAGTTGTATCACGTTGTAAGCCAGTTATCGCACATGTCATTTGAGTCGACCCAGGAACAGCAGGTACCAGCATATATTGTTTATTTCCACCTTTCTTTTGACTAACTGTGATAGCATAATTTGTGATGTTGCGCGATGGCTGTCCCCCGAGAACAGGAAGTGGTACATCTCCTTGAATGATGATTGAAGTCTCGTTCTTACTTACAACATTTGGGGACGATATATCTGACAAAACAATTTAATAGAAAAAAATGAGTAGAAACATTTCTCAATAGAGTGATAGAAGTCTCGTGCAACATATACTGTACATTTTTCTGAAAAAAGGTATTTCAAAAAAATAAAATAAAATAAATAAATAAAACAATAAATGTTTTGATACATATTTACAGATAAGATTTAAGTTTATCGAAAAACAAGTTTCAAAATACACAAAACGATTGTGTATGTACTAATATTGTTCTATATCAAGGAGACATTCAGAAGGTGATTGAAACCCACTTCCTTGAATGCTCCCATTAATTCCTTGTCTATAGAATTGATAAGAAAATAAAATAAATTGTTTATTTGTTTTTATTTTGGTATTTTTATATCTAAGGACCACATGTAACACGGCATTGTAACAAACTACAAACATTTGTTTTTCCGGAGGGGCTTATAATTCTCACCTATACACATCTGATCTTCATCGCTGTTGTCTCTACAATCATCGACTCCCTCGCAAACATATTCAAAGTCGATACACCTGCCGTTACTACAGAGATACTTATAGGGACACGACGCACAAAGTTGTTCATCCTCGTCTGTGCTATCCGTACAATCTACATACTGATCACATACCCAGTCACTAGGAATACAACCTCCATTGTCACAAGCAAAATCCTGACAAATAGGTTCTTTAAAAAAATAAATTTAGAAACAAGAAAAAACAGTGTATGTCTTAAATAATACAAAAAATGATAATCATAATTCTTAAAGTTGTGTAAAACGATTGATTAGGCTTGGCGTCCAAAGACATTCGCTCGCCCGATTGACATTCGCTCACCCTGACAAAAAACCTTCAACAGGAAGTTACATTCACTTAACAAATTTCACGACACTCGCTACACTTCAGATTGAATTGTAGCGAAGATAGCTCCGAATATTCTTGGGTTTGTTTATTCAACAATCATAGCACCACAACATACGTGAGTGACATTCGCTTTTGATCGGTTGAAACGATGTTTGCGCAATGAGAACGACTTTCTCTTCACAATCATGTTCTAAATAAGAAGACCTTCTCTCGTATATGAAATTCCCTTTGAAAGTTTGAAAACTTTTTCTTTCTCTAAGCTCTGGTGATTTCAGTAGCCTTCCGGTAAAATATTGAACAGCCTCCAGGACATACATTCGAAGCAACCCTCAACTAATATGTCATCTTTGATGGTTTTCTAAAGATAGGCCATACTTTGAGAGTATTTGAAAATAAAGTACCAGGATAAAAATATACACGTTATCAAGCCTACCTTCTGTGGTCATCATTGTTGGTGTGCATAACCTCTCATCACTTCCATCAAAACAATCCTCTTCACCGTCACAAACCCACGTGTCATTAATGCATCCACCGCCATCACATGTAAAGTCAGTGATAGGATCACACGCACAATCAGTAACTTCGTCACTAAAATCCACACAGTCGTATGAATAATCACATCGCATTATTGCAGGTATGCATGCAGACTTATCTGCACATTGAAATTGGCCTTCTGCACACACGGTGCAATTTTCGTGTTCGTCACTTCCATCAGAACAGTCATTTCCACCATCACAAACCAAGGTTGCATCAATGCACTCACCACTGACACAAGCAAATTCCTCTGCAGGATCACACTCAACAACTAATTAAGACGGAAAAAGACAGAAATAAGGAAACGTTTAGCTGCAAATCGATTTTAAGTTACTGATTACTATAGTAAAAGATAGTAACATAGCCATGATTAATATTGCACTTCCTGGCATAATTGATTTTCAAAACTTAAGGTATAGTTCAACAACTATGCATGCATGTGATTTATGTCAAAAAACGAAATTCGACCTTTTGATCATATTTTTAAAATGGAAGTACATGTAATTTATTCAAAGTCTTCATTCACGACTTTCCACTGATTCTTGCAACATACATTTATATAAATAAGATGGGAAACAAAACTGAAAATGTGTTTGTATACATTGATCTAATACACATATTTTGTAAATTACATCAACGGTTTATATTGTTTCGATCTTTAAAAGGGAGAGGTCAATACCACATTTACCACTCAATATGATGCACTTATTTTTTCCTGATTATTATACACTAAACATATTCCCAATTATATTGCCAACATTTCATCTTACTTTTAAATTTCCCGTAAACCTTAATATAACAATTATCTTCTGAATGTCATTTTGATCATTTCCCTATGACTGAAGATGACCTCATATTTTACTTATAGTCAAAATTACCTATTTTTCTTGGGTGGGAATTCAACCTGGGACTAGTGCGTAGAAATCAGGTGCTCCACATCTATATATAGTTAAAGTGCAAATTCATGCATTTACTCCTCCAGTCAAATGTTTTAAAAGAGTATTCAGAAGTTTTAAAATAATTTGCATCAGTGCATTTGATTCATGATTCATTAAAAAATCTGATCCGATCAGATCATATCTGAGATTCCAGGCGGCAAATTTACAATTAAAGGGAAATCCCCAGAATAAAATGCAATGACGCCAAGCTATGGTGGAGGCTTGCCGTAAAATTTACTTTACAACCGTTAAATTGTTTACGGGATTTTACGGTCTGAAAATACGTGATATTTTCAGTATACGACTCTATATTTATATATATATATATATATATATACACTCCCTTATCTAAAGTATTGCAACATAGCGTAAATCCTGGTGTTTGCGAGTATAACTCGTCCATAGTTAATATTTGATTTATCATTTATCTGAGAAATGTTACCAATGTGTGATGTTCGATGCATTAAAACAGTCCCCTTAGCTTATTTTGGCCCATCGGTAATTTTTGTTGCTTTCAAAATGGCGACGTTATAAGAGATATTGAATGAAGACCTCAGGCACATTGTAGCCGTTAGAAGCGAAGGAATCCATTGTTGTTGTATGGCTGTGCATTTTGTTTTATGCTGCCAACTGCCTTCTGGAATTAATAGACGTGTAAGGGACTCCAGAAATGCCAGTACCTTGCGTACAAGCAGTTGTCCGTGAAAGACAACACATAGGAAAAATCATCAATCATTTTACAAAAACAGGCTTTTGCAATTTAGCCCATTGGTTCTTTCGTTCGCTCAGTAGTGCCAGAATTATTGAGGTAAACTGCGTATAATCATTCTTGGAGGAATATTCAAAGACATAGACTTATATGCGAAGAGTTACGAAAGGGAAACAATTGACCTTACTTGTACATAGGCAGCGAACAGTTGGGATGGCGATTTGGTCAAGGAACTAGACAGTGACCATGCATTGACGCCATATTGTTTTCTTTAAGGATTGTGGGTCTAATTAAGTTTTTGATAATTAAAGAATAAGTGTTTTAAGTGTTGAATATGAAGGCTACGTCCGATTGTAATATTTGTTTGATGACAAAAATTAGTGCGCGTGCATATCTCATGATTTGGATTTCATTGATATGCATTGAATCCACAAACTTGCGACAACTGATGGAAACATCGATAACATCCAATGTATCGTCATTCTTGGCAAACCAATGGCAAAATATTTTAGAAACATGTCAGCAGATTGTAAATTATCATTTATTTTTCTTGCAAATGACGTCACACCCGACTGCACAGAGGTTTTTGATAACATGTTCTTCGGAAAAGGCATTAGCAGTATCAATCTAAACGCACATGCGCATTACGCAAATCCGAAGCAAGACACGTGAGATGACATTAACCGATGAGTCTTGCATAACAAACATTTCACGAGACGGGAGTTGATTTAATTAACATTTGATCCTCGACAGACATCAGCTGTTAAAGAATTGCTAATTCTAAATGGCATTGTAGATGCGATCAGCCACCATCATTAGATTTCATGGCTTGCCCCCTAGTTATTGAAATAAGTGTCAATTAATCAAAATAATTAAAGAAAAGGAACATGGAAACAATTTCAGAATGATATCATTATATCTACCGTAACAGTTTTTTTTCATACCAACGTTTTGAAAACGCCGTTTGGATTTTGCGTCAAAGACCACAGTCGACGATATTGCAATACTATTGATTAGTGTGTGTATATTGAACAGCGGTTACAGGGTCTTTGGATGAAGCCCCCTTAGACAAAGAGAAACCTTTTTTAGACGAGAACTAGCTAAAACATTATGAAACGATTATTGTTATCTATTTAAACCTGTTTTACCTCCTGTAGTCAAAATCGTTGTTGGGCATACTCTCTCATCACTTCCATCAAAACAATCATCTTCGCCGTCACAAACCCATGTGTCATTGATACACCTACCGCCATCACATGTAAAGTCGGTGCCAGGATCACATGTGCAATTTGTAAATTCGTCGCTAAGATCGATACAGTCATAGGAATAATCACATCGTAACATTGCAGATATGCATGCAGACCTATCTGCACACTGAAATTCGTCTTCTGCACACGTGGTGCAATTGTCGTGTTCATCACTTCCATCAGCACAATCAAGCTTACCATCACAGACAACGCTTGCAGCGATACACTCACCGATAACACAGGAAAACTCGGTTTCATGTTTACATTCAACTGTTTCGTATAACCAAAAAAAAAAATCCGATTTAAAATTATATAAGGGTAATGTTCTTCGAGAATATTGTGACGGGTATTTCATGTTCAGTAGATTTTACCAACCTTTTTAGGGTAAGATTTTCAAGAAGGTTACAAAAAGAAAATGACTAAAGTAAAAAAAAAAATATTTATTCATGGATTAACTTGTTTGCCTAAACGTAGAAATCTCATGAATTTGACTAAATAAAAATTGTAAAAAAAACAAAAAAAAACAATAACAAACAAACAAAAACAAACAAACAAACAAACACGTTTTTATTCATGGAATTAACTTGTTGCTGATATGATAGATAACTGAATATTAGCTACACTCTGTACATACCTATCTCACAGTCGTTCCCTGTCCATCCAGCTTGGCACTCACATCTGTAGCCATGTTCTTCATTAATGCATCTGCCTTGGTTTTGGCAAGGACTGGAGTAGCATCCATTCATATCTAAAAACAGAGAAGCACAGTGACTATATGATGATCATTGTCAAGCCAGATTAAAGAATTTAAAATACTCTCCTCGTGTGCGTTTTTATTAAGATAGAATTATAGGTCCATCTTTTCAATGTCTAATTATACTATTAAAACAATTGTTTTGCTCGCGGCAACTCTATCAATCAGAAGGGATTTACTCTAAAGAAACTGAACATTTTCAAATATTAAGGAGTTTATTATAACGATTTAGTTTGTTAGAAGCCAGGGACTGGTCTTGGTTTCAATTCACAAAGTCAAACTCCGAGTGGTTCAAAAACAAATTGGCTTTTCCTAACCCCCGTTAACCTGAAGTGTTTTTAAAACCACGACCAAGACATATATCTTTTCAAAGCTTTAATTTAACATCTTAACCGGCATCATACGATATTTAAATGTCGAGCTACATTTTGTTTGAAAATTGAGCAATTGCCTCTTATTAACACTTAAGTGGTCGGGGTGGGGGGTCCATATGGACCTAACATTTGGTTTTTGCGCGTTAGCGCAAAAACGCGAAGTAATTTTTCATCACCCCTCTATGTATTTGTCTAACTTTACCATACCCTTCACTTGAGGGTAAAAAAAAATCAAATGGACCCACCCCTTCCCGTGTTAAATAGCATAACTTAGCATTTACGAGGGCGCTCTTCAAATTTGTTTTGCCCATAAAATCGTAACCGAGCAACTTCTTTCAAATTTTATTTCAGGAATGTATTTGTACTTATATACTGCAAATATGAGCCAAATATTATTGAAACATTCCATTAGGAAGTGAGTTTTCAATTTTTTGGCGGGAAAATTTTGACGCGACAAGGCGTTTGTCCGATTTTCGAATTTTTTTCTTTGTTATAGTTCTTTTCAGGTACTTTATCAGTGACTAGAGTTTCAAAGTAAAATTCCTTCACAAAAGCGCTCTTTCGGGGTTGGGTCCATATGGACCCCACCCCCCCCCCCCCCCCCCCCCCCGCGACCACTAACGGGCATGTGGAGGACCTTGACCACTTAAGTGTTAAATATGCAAATTTGTTTTTTCTCTTCCATTTGTATTGAAGATAACTCTTTCACTCCGGCAAGCCGCTCACAGCGGCTCTTAAATGCGTGAATGATTGGTCGGAATTTCTAATTCGACGCAATTTTTACAAATTGCTCTAGAAATAAGACGACAAGCCCAAATATGTTGAAAATTCGCCAGCAAGCAGTTGAAACAAAGGGCTATCTAACACTATCATTTTTACTAGCAAAGAGGGTAACCCTGGTGCACTACATATATCATATATGCTATCATAAAGTGAGGTGTCTGTGAGCCGCTCTGAGCGGCTTGCCGTCCAAATAGGACAGATTGTTAAAATTTTATTTAGGAGTGAAAGAGTTGACATACTCGCTTTATATACCTATGATGTATTCTCTGTGATAGCTACTGAGAAAAATTTTAATCCCTCCAACACCTAAAGTTTGAAAAAAAAAACAGATAATTTAACCCTGTCATCACTGAAAATAGAATAACAGACAAAATTCTTCTATTGCATATTGATCTTGCTCAAGATAATGCAATAGTAGTATGATTTTGTACTGAACACTACTGATATAACAGTTTTTATGCCGTAAAGTTTTCCTGTACCTATTCAATTTGGAGGCCATGGTTTTTTTTTTAAAGCAAGAGTTTTAGAAATGGCTCCGTGTCTCAAAACAATTAACTATATGTAAAGGGTATTCAGTAAAAGTTTCGGAATTCTATTCTAAATTCCACAATTTTTGGACACATCTGCCTAGCCATTAATCTTACCTTGCAACATGTTAACCACGTGGTCAAGAGTACTTGTTAGTTGAGCCAGTGCACTGGTCATCTGAACTTGAGCGGTGGCCATTTGAGCCTGAGTAGAAGCCATTTGAGCCTGAGTGGCAGCCATTTGAGTCTGCGTGGTAGCTATTTCAGCCTGGGCGTCAACCAATCCAGACAGAGTCATTGCAGTTTCATTCTGTTCATTCGCCATTTGAATTTGATTGTTAGTCAAATGAGAAATTGAGTTTGCCATTGCGTGTGTTGTAGCGTTGACGCTGATCAGTACGGGCATCATCTGAGATATTCCAGTATTTCCGTTGACATTCATCATTACAACACTGAATATCACAAATATGAACAACCATTTTGTTAATGACGACGACATGTTTTACATTGGGAAACAGTCAATAACTGCCAGAAATACTGTAAGGTAAACGTCAACACCCAAAGATTTAATGGAAACAGTGAACCACATACAACCTTTTTTGTCAATTGAACAATAGAGATTCTATTAATGTCGAGGGTAGTAGATCAAATTTATATTCTTCTCTCATGAACCGAGAAAATATATATATTACAATATTCAAGCAGTATGTCACTTTTTACAGAAGTTGATTTAGAAATACTACTAGTTGCATTGAGAAATTTGAAAAAAAAAAAGATAAGACAATCTACGCCAAGATGCTTAGAATGTAGAGAGTGGTAATATCCTGTAACACAGTGATATTTACTGTTTTAATACCTACATTTGTATATCTAAAATGGGTTAACCAGTAATTATTTAATAATAATAATAATAACTTGGATTTATCGACGCCTTATGTTGCCAGCAGCAACCACAAGGTGCCTTACAAAATATGCAAGTTAAAACATACACTGTCAAGATTATCAACAAAGCTGAAGAGATTTTTTTGCAATTTCATACGACATTTACCGTGATGAGGAGGTCAAAAACTGATCACAATGAGCAGATAAAACAGCAATGTGACGTGGCATAAAAAAAACAGTTTTTCAAAAATACAATTATAAAGTAAGATATAAAACACAATATGATACATGCTGCAAAAATTACATCAAAAATGTAGACACAAAATGATTAATTAAAACCACTAATCACTGATCAATGATTGTGATTTTACTAGACTTTGTTAGAAGGGGCAACCGGAATTAACATAGGTTTTGAAAAATGAAAAGCAAAAAGGGAAAAGGCTTGACAACCGCAAAGATAAGTAGCAACTTTCTGAAATTTAACTTTTTCAACGAAAACTTTGATACAAAGCTACATTTTTCACGACTTTCAAAAGATTTCAACACATTTTCACTGCTCCTCACTTTTGTTTGCTTTCTTTTTACCCTTTCCCTATTTGTCTATTTATTTTATCGGAAAATCCTTTAGGGGAGGGCAATTGCTCCTCCCCCACATGTGGCGCAGCCCCTGATAACATATAGATTTGTTGTCATTTTCTGATTTTGAATATTTATTATTACACTATTTTGCCGTCGCCTTGATCAGCCTCCTCAAATGACACAAGTTTCACAGTCATATCGGTCAGGTTCAAAGAGATGATGATACAGGGTCTGCACTCTATTCATCGCTTACGATTATCGTACTCCAAACCCTAAAAATGCCACTGTGATATTGTCAATAATTTACATGCGTTCCTAGTTATTTCTATTGTCAGAGTTTTCTCCACTTTAGAATGTTTTAAATTCGGGTATTCCTTTTTATAATTGACAATTTCAAGCCATTTTTACTTATCACACGGACAAGACAAAACACATCATGATCTGCTGGAAAATAAGTTCATTATTTTGACCATGGTCATGATGGTATACTATATTTTGCTTTGCGGCCATTTTGGATATCTTTTGCCACCATTTTGAATATTTTTGGGTGTATTATTTCAATATTTATGTTTAAATGCTGTTAAAATGTAAAATTTAATGAAAATAGATAGATAATTAGGTCAAAAACAGTATCTTAGAGTTCAAAATAAACCAAATTTGGTTGAAAATGGCGGCCATTTTGAATATTTGGCGGCCATTTTGGATATCTTTTGCCACCATTTTGAATATTTTTGGATGTGCAATTTCAATATTTATGTATAAATGCTGTTAAAATGTAAAATTGAATGAAAATAGATAGATAATTAGGCCAAAAACAGTATCTTAGAGGTCAAAATAGACCAAATTTGGTTGAAAAT
>JXSR01S003631.1:4611-24754 GCA_000969725.1 Ophiothrix spiculata
TTTTTTCGCCGGCAAAAAAAAAATAAAGCAGGTAAAAAAATGCAATTTTCTCCAATATTCCTCAAAATCATGGAAAACTACCTGTATGTTATATTACTATAAACATGTTCTACCGATTCATGTAAAAAATATGTAGGTAAAAAATTAGTGGGAAGAATCTAGGCCAGTCCCTTTAAGTTGAAAATGTTTTAACATATAAGCTTGAAGCTACAAGCTAGTAAGTAAAATGGAATCACATCACAAAATCAAAATTACTGTTATTATCTGCATGCAGACTTTGGCGCATCATATAGGGCCAAAAAAATTGTTGTGTTGCCTTCAAGTGGAATTTCTGAAAAAATGAGTCGGTCGGTCAGAAAATATTTTTTTTTTAAATATTTTTTCTAAAAAGCACCTAAATTATGAAATTTGGGTGCATTTTACACTATTTTCAAAATATTTTCCCCCAAAACACCCAATCTGAGCAAAATTGGATGCTTTCCTGACCCTATTTTTTATTTTTTTAAATATTTGAATAGGGTCGGTTGCTGAGGGCAACACAACATTTTTTTTTGGCCTAGTAAAGCAAAAGTGGACATTTTCAAACACAGTAATTATCATGCATAGCCAATTTCTAATCAGTACACATATTTTTATTTTTTCGCACAAGAAAGACATTTTGCTGTGCATTTTGAAAAATTGAGTGTGGAAATAAATCTAGTGCAAAAATATGATAAAAGTCACTTTCATGATCAGACAATTTGTAGGCATGAGGTTGTATTATGAAATAATGATAAGGAGGGACATAGCATGTTTCTTGAGAAAGCATCATTTTTGGTATTTACATGTACAGCCCTTATTTGGTAGGCCTACCGCCTGGAGGGGGTACTTAGTACAAAAGGGGTTATGATGGGGACATGCTGCAAATTCGGGTAGCAAAATCAGCCTCTCTGGTATTTCAATCAGTCCTTTTTGATGGGTTCATTTTTCAAAATTATCTAAAATTTGCACCAAATTTTGACGATTTCTTCTCAAAACTTAGTCCCTTTTTCTTGAAAACTGGTATATGGTTTAATGGCTTTTCAATTTTCCCAGAGGTACATCCCTATATCCAAACCAAATCTTAGTACCCACCGTTCATTCTTCAATTGACCTTGACACATAACTTCCACTGACTCTATATCCTAAGTTCACCCACGACTGACATGTTCCTTAACCACCAAGTATGTAATTGCTGAGGTTTCCTCCCAATTAATTTCCCTTCTTCCTTTATGATTTCCCTGTCCTTACTTTAAGCACAAATCATCTCTTTATCTTCCATGCACCTTGCCAAGGTCATGTAGGTCAAAATAAGAAAGGGGGAAAGTAAAAATACCCTAATCAAAATGAAGTAGCAGTGTTTATAGGGAGGGCTGTTTCTCTGTTTTTCAAGTACTGGAAACCTATGACTGCATGTCCATATTGCAAAATTCCAACAAAACAGAACTTGAGAACTTTAAACCCTATCAAGGGATATTCCTTCAAGAAGGACCATGGGCCAGTTTCTCCTCGCTGCCCTTGGCCCATGGTCAATATTGTCTTTCGTCAATATTTACAGTCATTCGTTCACCATTACATTTTCCTAAAAACACATAACAGTCAAGTTACCTCATTTGGTAAGCCTGGGTCGGTAAGGCGCTTGCTTGTGGTGAGGAAGGTCCCGAGTTCAAACCCCGCTGGTGCCAAAAGTTAGGTGTGCTTGAAATTCCCTTGGACAAGGAACTAAATGCTAATTGTCTCGTGAAAACCCATACGAAACTCGGGGAGCTGATCCGGGCAGCGATGGTGCGTATGTGGGATGATCAATGTTCAGCGCCCCGAGGGTTTGCCGCAGAACCTGAAATAATGCTTGGTGTGGAATGGAGCTTACTTGGGCCACAGTGGTCAGCGAACACCTGTAAAGTGTGCAGAGGCCGAGTGGAATGACAAAATCTGGGAGGCATAGCGCACTATAAATCCCCAGTATATTTCTGCAAAGATCAAATTGATCCAAATCAGTTTGAATTAACCTTGACATGAAACTTCCAGTGCCCCAGCCCAAACATTGAAGACTGACATGTTCATTAAGCAACCAGCATGTAATTGCCAAGATTTCCTCCTAGTCAATTTCCCCCTTTCCTTCATGATTTCCCTGCTCTTCTTGTAGCCCCTGATAATCATTCTCAGCAATTTCATTATCAACAGATGGTTTATCTACAGATCAGTTTATGAAACCACAGGGTTATACAGTTGAATAAATCTGAGGGAGCACATATTTCAATTTGTGATATCAACATCTTGTGTTATCCATCACTTTATCACTTAAAGGAACTAGCCTATATTCCACTTAGAATTAAAAACTTATGGAAATGCTTTAAATAAAGCTGAAAAGTGTAATAAAATCCAAATGTTTGGTAGCGAAAATTTTGTTTGGAGGCCGACTATGTTTTCACCCTAAGACTAGAGTCATATACCATCTTCCTGATTTCGCCAAAAACTTTCATCGGATAGGAGCAAAATTAACGGTGCATCCAATGAGTGAAGTGAAGTGAACCGTTTCATATGTAAACACAACATCTATTCACTGTGGCAAATTTATTTTATGCGAAAAAGTACTAAAACCTTTCAAAGGTTTTTGTAGGATTTATGCAAGTGATTTTGTACAAAACAAAAATGTACTGCATGCTGAAATTGGAGTTTTGAGTGGGACTTGAAGGTCAATTTTGTGTTATCAGGGTTTTTGAGTTAGCAGATTTTGTGTTACAGAGGTTCCAATTGTATGGCTGTAGATTGCGAGTTTCAACTGTAATAGGATTCTACTTCAGTATTCTAATCTAAGCTACAAAAAGGTCACCAAAAATCAGCCATTGGTTTGAAATAAACAATCTTGCATCTTTTTTTTTTTACAAAATAATGAAACATAAGTAAATTCACTCCAAAAGACTACAATATCCATTAAAGATATTAACATCTTTCAAGCAATGCCCCTAATGGACCTAAAGTACTATCAGATGAAATCAAGAAAATAGTCTAAGTCCAGGAGATATATGTAGGCACCGAATCGCTGCCAGGCAGCACCTGCCCTGTGGCTTGGTATTGCTTGACTTTGGATTGGGATGCAAGAGGTCCCGGGTTTGAGTCCTGCAGTCAAATGAGGCAATTATTATGTAGGACTTTCCCAGGAGATAGGTGTCAAATGCCCAAGGGTATTAAGGTTAATCAAATTTTCCACCCATAACATCATAATAAAAAAATATATCTAAACCTCCATATAGTTCCATCTTATCACAAATTCCAAGACTTATCAAACAAAAATCATTGGGGTCCAAGATTTTGGTTAAGAGTTATCAGGATTTGGTGTTATCCAATCCACTCATCATTGAAATCAACACTTGGTACTCCGAAATCATTTTGTGCTATCATGTTTTTTGTGTGTTTTAACAGATTTTGTTTGATCAAGGTTCCACTGTAGGATTCTTTGATGAGGAAAACTGAAACTAGCAAATTTTACAAGAGGACGTGGGGAAATTAGACCTGCCAGTTTGAGTGGGAGAAATCATTAAAACTGCACCACGCAAAATTTCCAAAATACAGCCAATATATAATTGCATCCTGGAATTCCTAACCATATAAATTCATTTGATAACTTGGTAATGGCTCCCTATCTCACACTGTATTTTATCAACATCTTTGTGCTTCATTTTATCAAATGACTATAAAAATTTTCCTATGTCAACCACCTGAAATGTTTTATCATAAAACCTGATATTTCTACATAACTTTTCTACATATTTCTACATATTTAAAACCTGATATTTTATGAATCAATAGCTCTCATAATACCAACTTTCACTAAGGGACGCACCATTTGACTTTCAGGGGGGGCAGGCAAAATGGGTCGAGGCAACTTTTTTTTTTTTTTTTTAGTTGGCCTCGGGTCAATTTTTTTTTTTTTTTTTTACTTTTCGTACATTATGGAGACATATCTGGTGCACAACTTGTAGGAGAGGGGTTTAGGGGCTAAGCTCCTGAAAAAACACACACATTGAAGTAATTACAGACATTTTTTAACCTAAATTAAGGGTTCCAGGGGCAAAGCCCTGGAAAATTTGGCTATTTTTGGCTACATTTGACGTATTTCAATGCATTCTGAGCAATACTTCCGGGCAAAGTTTATTTTCTTATTTTTCATTTAGTGAGTTAATTTTTTTTTTCTTGCTCACATGTGAGGCAAGTTATTTTTTTTGCTCACATGGCGAGGCAACTTTTTTTTAAAGAGAGTCTAATGGTGCGCCCCTAAATGAACAAGATGCACTTGGCATATCAGCCTGTTACAATGTACCAGCGTTTAGAACATGACATTATTTATCCAGAGGGAGAATAAACACTATCTGTAACAGCTTATTAAATCCAATCCCGCGGGCCCAATCCATTCCTGTAGGACTTAGGGGAAGCATGGTACACTTACTTCTGACAGAGCAAATTACTTCAAATAACAATTAATTAAGCCAGCAATCAACGCAGTCAGGATAGACACAATTCTGCTCAAGTTTCCCCACACTACGAGGGTTGTTCATTAAGTTTGCAACCTGAGGTAGAAGGAGATGAGCTTTGCATTTTGGGGGGTCCGCTCGTCGGACGACTCGTTTGTCCGAAAGCTCGCTAGTCCGAAGGCTAGCTAGTCTGATGAGTTTTTTGTGATTTTCTCGAAAAATGTGATTTTTGGTCAAAAATCAACATCACCATCATGTTCCTTGTGAAAATTCCTTTCTGGAACTGTATACTTTTATTAACTTTAAGCACTTTGTTCAAAAGTTATGGTACAAAATAAATTTGCAAAAACGTAAAATTGAGTAACGTGCTTTCTCCCCTTAAGGAGAAGAAGGGATATGAACAGATTGATGATATAGTGAGCTGTGACCTACAATCATTGAAAAAACTGTTGGGACACTTTGACGGCAATGTTTAAATTTGAGTCCCCTCTCCCCCACTTCAATGTTGAATACACTATGTTATTAGATTTGCTGTAAGATTTTGATGCAGGCTTAAATAAGGTTTCAAACTACAACTTGAAGATTGTTCAATTATAAACACCGCGATTGTAAAAAATAACACTTACTTTTTGGCTCCCAAATGTTTATATCATTGGAGCCATTTTATGGCCCCTAAAATTTTAAACTCAGGAGCCATTGGCTAGTTAATCGAAATGTTTACCGTACAGCGTTGCACATGTACAAAAACATTTGAAGACCCCCCCCCCCGGGTTAAAAGTGCATAGCTCATTTCATTTTACCTAAGGCCACAAACTTTTTGAACACCCCTCGTTCTCCTAGGCTAGCCTAATCACGTACCCAACCATGTAGCCGGTGCCTTGGGATCAGAAGATAGATAGGATACATGTGCCCCTCCCATCCCTAAGGGACTTCAGTTGATGCAATTTGCTGATTGAAATGTCTCTATCTATGAAGACAAGGGTGTAGTCAATGTGATGAGAATGCTCAACTTGCAAGGTTCTTTAAAGGAGCCTGGTCCAGTTTGTCAAAATTTAGTTTTCAATGTCATATGAAAGAAGACCACTCAAGAGATCAAAGTTTCAAATAGCAGCTGAAATGGTCAAACTGTTTTGATATTATGAGCAGTTTTGTATTTCAGGCCGCCTATTATGTTACTGTGTAAAATTAATTATGGTTACCATAATTAGACACATTTTCATATATATCTCTAAAAAGGAACATAACCCAGCCATGATATTTCACATGGGTTATGATAAAAATATTAGCAACATTTTGGTACCAAAATCTCAAAAAGTTTGAAAAAAGGTTGAGGCAATTGGACTATGCTCCTTTAATGCTTATTACACAGTTCCATAATGCTGATGCCATAACAAGGCCCTCAAAAACTTGATTGATTGCTTCTGCTTCTGCTTAGATACTTCGCAACACTCCAATTGGAGTCAAATGTGAAGCTCTCTGGTCCTGGAGAGAAATGATATACTTTTGAAGGTATAGTCAACATGACTGGGAAAGTTTTCCCTACTTTTGGCGTGTCTTAAACAAAATTTGGGCAATTTTTTTTTTCTAGCAAAACAAAATAAACTAACGAACAAGACCCAATTTAATTCTATTTTAAGTGCTTTATACTTATTTATTAAAAAAGAGCCAAATCACAAAATTTGGGTGCTTTTTCTGACCATAATTGAATGGCATGACTGTATGCCAATGCCAATTTAACATTTGCTTTTTCATGACTAAATTTTATTGCAATATGTCCTAGCATGGTATTAAGTATGCTGAGCTGAATTTTGTTACAATCAAGGTATAAGAAGTAAAACTTTCAGTGGGAGGGTCGATCCGTTGATGGGCGATCAATGGAACGGTACTAGTTCTAGTACAGGATATAAATGTATCTGGAATCTTGAATACACCTTTGAAATCTTTAACAGAGGGTCCAGTTTTCTTGAAAATTGGTATTTTATGGGCCGTACTTCTGATTTCCCAGTAGCACATCCCTAACCAAACCAAGCTTGAGTGGTTTTCCATGCATAAGGCCTAAAAAATAAATTGTTTGTTTGCCCTCCAGTGGAAAAATTAAAATTTTGGGTCGGTCGATCTTTTTTAATTTTTTTTTTACTCTGCACATATATTTTAAAGAGTGATCTCATTCCATGGATTTTATCGCAAATACCAAGCAATGCAGGGCTTCATCAAATATTGTGGGTCATTACTTAGAGTAAATTTGCGTTTTATACAACTAAATATGACTTTAGACTGCGTCAAAAGTATTGAGTTTTCATACTGATTTTAAGTGTTTGAAAAAATAAACGAAAATACCCCACCAAATTTTTGGCATTTTAGGGTCGGTCGCAGAGGGCAAACAAACATTTTTTTTTGCCTAATACAACCAGGCACTGTTTGTGAACAAGGTGCGAGTATATGTTGTTGTGAATGCAAGTTGTTTTATCATAAAGAGTGGGTAAAAGGCAATATGTATGGTATTAAGGGGTTTTCTCTGAGATATAGTTGCTTACGACTGCGGGATAAAGATTTTTTTCATATAAAGTAAAAAATCAAAAAAATGTTTGCATCCTTTTTGCGTGCGCAAATTTAATGCACATTAAACGCATGCTTTACTAACGCGTTTGGTTTATCACGCGCCGCATAGCGCCGTAATGTATACGCGGGAAATTATGCAGACGCAGATGTGCCATCAAAGTAATCAAATTTTATCCAAAAAATGCCAGTTTTTGTCATATTTCTTGAAAACTAACCCGGTGACCATATTTTTTTATTTCAGTATTTTGAAGAGCGCAAAAAGTGCTTTAACATATGTAAAAATTAAAAAATTAAATGGAGGATTTTCTATTTTATAAGCATATAATGATCGACATTTTGGAGTTTCCCCTATACTTTGTATGGTTAATCGGGTGATTTTTTGGGAAAATATGTACTTTTTGAAATGCCTGTATCTCAAAAACGAGCACGGTGACCTATATTTTTTATTTTAGAATCGTTATCAGAACAAATAAATCAACCAAAAACTAAATTTTCAAGAAAATAAATGGAGTATTTCTTTCTTAGAGAAAACCCCTTAACAAATTTCTAGCAATTTCCCCTTTCTAAATATGTTTTCATTTCATGTTACAACATATTTCACAGGAGATACAAAAGTTTTGAAATGTTACACAACTTTTGGGATATAAGGTATAAGGATATCATTAGCATATATAAATGCAGTCATATCATAACTTATAACATTTTGCCATACATTTCTAATAACAATTTTAAGTACTTAAAAAACATAAATTAGTAAAATGTTTGTTCTCTACAAATGATAGTTATCTGAAAAAAAAATTATCCACTTAATCTATTTGTATCAAATTTCTGTGTATAACTTAATGCAGCAGGGGACGATTTCACTTACAATTACGATGCATCTTAGCAACAAAAGACAAATGTAGCTCGTAGCTATACATTTGTATGGTTAGATTTCACCGCGAGATGTAAAACCCTTCATTATAGTACAATGCAATCATAGGCGGGGGAAGCGGGGGATGGACGGTGGGGGGGAATGTCCCCCCTAAATATTTCGAGGGGCCTCAAAAAATAAAGAAGGAAGAAAGAAAGGGAAAGGAAATTGAAATTTTCCCCTTTGTTTTGATAATTTAAATGTGAAAAATCAAAACAATTTGAAATGTTTGAGCAAATTTCATTTTTTTACAATTTGTAGCTAAAATCAGCCAATTTGGCAGATTTTTTCCGCGCGCTATGCGCGCATTACAAAATATCATAATTTCCTCCGACGATTTTTGCTCAAAAAAATTAGCCACCCCCCCCCTAAAATTTCAACCTTCCGCCGCCAATGAATGCAATGGATTCCACATGGAGAAAATTCATCAAGCCCTTCAAAACATTACAAAGAGCCAAGAGATGGAAGTTTACGATCGGCAGGCCTGACGATTGGGTTTGGCCTTTTGTTGTTGCGTTTACAGCACATTCGAATGGTAGTGAAATAAGCCCCACATGGGAAACATGGGAATTAATTCAGCCTCTTTAAATCTTAATACACTTGACAATTGATGTATACGCTGGGGAAGTAGTGACGTCACATTTATGATAATTAGCCCAACACGTGCGATCTGGTTCCAAACAAACGATCATGTCCTGAGTGGTTCCACTGATCATACGTATTAACAGAATAGGCGTACATAAACATACAAATCAGACTGATTTTTCACAGTTGGAAAACAAAAATAACGGTAGGGGTCCCGTCCTGGCTTGTGATCACAACCTTCAGCATATCAGGTCTGCATGTTTTCCCTTATTTTTGTTTTAGACGAATGTTATGGTATCAAATAGGAGCCTGACTTTATTTCCCATAGACTTAACGTGTGGCAAAACTGTCCACCCCGTTTGTTTGGAACCAAAATGCACGTGTTGGGTGATTTACATAGATTATGACGTCACTACTTCCCCGGCGTATTCTGCATAATCTCTAATAATTGCTGAGTTTGCTCCCCTATAACTGTCAAAAGTTTAGCCCACCTGGGAATAGATTTCAGGGTGTTTTCTATTGGTTAAAAGCTTCAAGCATGGTAGTATTGAATAGTGCAATGAAAATCTTTTGTTTTTAAAAGTCAAATTTAAATATGGTGGGTTTTCAAATAAAAAAACAATTAAGAGGGTAATAAGAAAAATCATGAGGGTAATAAAAAGTCATGAGAGCAATAAAAGTCGGACACCAATGCTTAAAAATATTTTTTCAACAATTTTGTTATAATTATATAAAAGAATCTTTAACAGGAAGGTATTTGTGTGGCTCTGATTTTTGAACCAAGAAAAGGAGGATTAATTGGCTCTGAATAGAGACATAAAAGTGACCCTGGGAGCACAATTTTTTAATCAATTTGAGCCCCTGAACCAAATATTTCTGATTTTTTAATTAAAATTGGGTACTAGATTTTCAAAACAGGTATGGTAACTTCTTTAAAACATGGGCAACATTTGGTGTGGTGGTATATATTATAATAAGATCTACATGTAGATTGGTTACAGTGTACTTTCACAAATTCAAGGAAAACTTCAACAACACGAACTGTACAAATTTGAGATGTACGATCAATGTCAGCATGGGTGCATGGATGGTGTCAAAATATCATTTAGGAAAAAATGATAAAATCATGGATTTATGTGCTGGAGGGCTAAAAAATATGGATTTTCTGCCCAAAAGTAGCCATTGCAATTTCTGACCTATTTTGGAAAAATTAGAAAAGAGGACTGAAAATTAGAAATTTGAGATAGGCCTAATAAGAGAAAATCAATCCTGGACTTTTGTTTCTAGATTCTTTAAAGTAAAATAAGTCACAAATTTTACCTGAGCCAATTTTGCCCACATTTTCTAGGAAAAAAAAACCCAATTATTGTCAAAAACTGAAAACACTGGTTCCTTCGGCATTTAAATCAGATTCTAGAAATGTATTTCATACATGGACTTTTATGATCAGCTGCAGAGTAACAGAGGAAGAATAAATAATTGACACCAGCCTTTAAGGGATATATAACTCTAGAAATATTTAAGTAATAATTCCTGGGGTTATTCCTTGAACTTAAAATTAAACATCAATTAGGGGACCTACCAATGTATATTATAGATACTTCTACCAAGCATAGCACTTGGCTAGGTTCAGGGGGGGGGGGGCTAGGTATCTACATCTCTCTCTCAGACTCACCAAATTATGAATTGCCAATTGTATACATGCTTTTAATTTCCAGAAAACTTTAGTTGTTGAGCCCAGCACTAATACCCTTAATTGGTTCCTATATCATAATCACCAAAGTTGGTACATGGACATCTATTGAACATTAGAACTTGAAAAAGATAAATATATACTTCTGTATATCTTACAAAGTGTTATACAAAATATTGAAAAGGCACATGCATATATAGGCCTACACGTGTACTTTGGGAAACTCTGTTTTACAATTGTATTGTTTGGTATATAATACCAGTCAGTATTGACAATAGATGATAATGTTCAAATATCAATTAAAACCACATTATTTGCAATGAAACAATCATGCTATTATTTGAAACTACATAAATTGAACCCAAGGGGGTCTTTGACATATTCAAAGTTGGACATCATACTTGAACGAATAACAACTCGTTAAAAAAGGTTGCTTTAAGGCACAGGTACTTAACTAGTTCTGAAAATACACCACATAACTGGAAAAATTGTAGGGTAAAGCACCAGCGCATTTCTAATGTATTTCTTTGATTTTCAGTATTAGTCAAAGCGCCAAATTTGGTGTGTGGCTTGCTTATTAAGAAGCACTGCTTTAGTGTATCAAAAACCGCCAAATTTAAATCTAGAAACGCTGCGATTAGAGTATGTTTTTCACAAATATGTGATTTTTAAATATATATCCTTAATTATATGGTCTAATTTCTTTCTGAATTTGAAAATTCTAGGTTTTATCTAAATGGAAAAACTTGTGTCAAAATCCTTCTTTAGAGTAGTTTTTTGAGTCAACCCAAAGTCCTAGATTAGGCAAAAAAAATATTTAAAAAACTGTTTCATGGGCCCGACCGACCCTAAATTTGTGTTTTTGAAGATTATTTTTTTTTTAGTTTTGCCAAAATCATGTAAAATCAGCCAGGTTTTTTTGTTTAAATTTTTAAAGAAAATTTCTTTGCAAAAAAATTCAGTTTTTCTCCTAATTTTTTCGGATTTGGGGGTTATATTTCTTTAGCAAAAAAAAAATAGAAAAAACTTCGCCTGACCGACCAACCCTACTTGAGGGGTCTGTCTGCCTGTAAAACAGGATATTTTTTTTCCGTCACCTTAGGGTTTTTTTAGGGACAAAATTCAAGCACGGTATCCAATTTTGAATAAAAGAGGCCCTCTGGGAATGAAATAACATGAAATCCAAGATACATCTAAATAAATGTACAATCTTACCCACATACCATAAAGTTCAGAGAATCACTTTTTACGTTGATGACATTTTGCGCTGCCTTGCTTCATTAATCTTCTTTACGATCAGCAAACCAAACTGTTCGTGCATCTCTCTGAAAGATCGTATATCACTATCATGAAACACAGAATGTGCGGTTTTCTTGCTTTCAATTCCGCCGACTTGCGATTGAATTGAATCCCTATCGCGATTTCCTGTGATCTTATTGACAAGTCGAGCTCTTGCAGACACGCCTCTCGTTATCGGCTTTGGTACATCATTGGCGACATTTTCGTAAAATACAGACTTGACTTGTGTGTTGCGCGTACTTGCTCCGGGGGCAGTAGACGGATTCCGCGACTGAATCGCATGAGCTTGTAATTGTTGTTGTAACTGAGCAGATCTGCCCATGAATTTTTCTCTCTCGCTGAAAGTACTACCCGCGCCACTGTCATTAATGTCATCATCGCTACTGTCCACTTCTGGGGGCGCCGTTACGTTGACTGTGAAATTATGCGATGAGGAAGACGAACTTCCTTGTCCTTGCTCCTCTTCTTCCTCATCAACTTCCTTCGGAACAAGAGGATCCCAAATTGCATAAGAAGGATTACTAAATTGACTCACTGGTAAAGAGTTCCTCTGGTTAAAAGCATTTGGTCTAGGCGCACCTCGATGCGCAAGTGATTCAGTCTTTCCTCTTTCGTAAATTCCAGGTCCTTTATCACCTGCGTCCGCTCCAAGCAAAACAAAATCATCGCTACCAACCGGCGCGTACGAGAAACGTCCTGGTTGTACGACACCTTCTCCATGCGTATGATGCGTCAATTCATCTAATTGTCTTTGCAATTCGTCCACCATCGCTTTCATGTAATCGTAACTTGAGCACGACAAAGCTCGCATCCATGCTTCCATTTCTTCTTGATTAAAAGCGGCGAAAATATACGTCCTTGCTCCTTCGCCGGGGAAAGAAAGTTGGAAAGTGTACTGGCTATCTTCGCTATCTGCTAACTCAACACGGCATCCTTCTAATATGATAACTCCAACTGGATCTTTATCTCCTTTTTGAGCAAAATAAAATAATAAATTCCCTTTCAATATGAACCATCTTTTCTGAAACGATTTGTTAATCTCTCCGCCCCGTTTCAGCAACAATCCTTCTTTATCCACTGGGGAATTACAATTGGCAAAATATGCCACATTTCT
Source organism: Ophiothrix spiculata (assembly GCA_000969725.1). NCBI lineage: Eukaryota > Metazoa > Echinodermata > Ophiuroidea > Amphilepidida > Ophiotrichidae > Ophiothrix > Ophiothrix spiculata. The sequence goes on from JXSR01S003631.1 coordinate 17,265, forward strand.
TTCATTGAACTTCATTTTTTCGTTCTCCTGAAATTCCAAAAGAAATGTCACAATTATCAAGTCATCTTTGGAAACTGTTCTATCATGGGAAAAAATGAGAACATTACCATTGTGCAGAGTTAGGTAAATTCCACACAAAATCAAATCACTGATCAGTTGAAATTCATTTTTTTCAAAGTACACACAGGTCAACATCCAAGAACACAGTGTCTGTCTGCGGCTTGATGAATTGCAGAAATATGAAGTTCAAACATCCACCTGGCCAGCAAATTGAGTCCACCTGCAACCGTCATGACTTCTGCAAACGACCTGCAAAAAGTTTTGAATAGAAAACAAAGATTATTTCAATCGGTTGATGTGCCACAGATGTCCAACACGCCTCTTTGATTTCCTAATAGTTTGTAAGTTTTTACGAGCAAGACATGCTTATTGCCACAACACGTCCAAATGAATGCTGATAATTTACAGGAAAGCATACATTCCACTCAGGCACACCACACCAGGCTCTTCTTAACTTTCAATCTAGGTATGAGTTGGCAAAACAGAGCTATGGAGCACTAAGTTAAAATAGGAGGAATGTCTAATAGAGATATAAGAGGGGGAGTTGTATGTAAGCCCCGAGTTCTTGGGCAAGTTTATTAATCTAAAAGGCTCACCACACCAGGCTCTTCTAACTTTCTATTTAGGTATGAGTTGGCAAAATAGAGCTATGGAGTACCAAGTTAAAAAAAATAGGAGGAATGTCTAATAGAGATATAAGAGGAGGAGTTGTATGTAAGCCATGAGTTCTTGGGCGAGTTTATTAATCTAAAAGGTTTAAATCTATGTGAAATAAACATCTAAATAAACCCCACACGTAAACTCTCCACTTTGGTTCATATAGGCAGACTTGTGTAGCCGCCTTGTATTGCACCCCTCGTATTTTCTGCACAGCGGCAACTGAATTTGCAAATGTGTCGAGCCTTCGCTGCATTTTTAACGATGTTGCTCTTGAAAATTGTTAATGTATTCAGAAGTAGCTGTAAATTGTGATTAGGGTATAAATATTAAAATCATCACCCAAAATTTTTGCATGGCAGCATCTAACTATAAGTGGGTGACGAGTCACTGCCAAATGATGTCTTTATTGGAGACATTAGTGGATCTGCCTCTGGTTCTACAACATGTACAATAACTAAGGTTTCTGTCGGGACTGTTTTCATGTTGACATATGATGTCGCAATAACTTGTTGTCGATGTCGATATATGTGTCGACATATAGTTGATATCAAAGAGTTAGTTTTGTGGGGAAAATGAAAATATTTGCACTTATAAGCTTAATGACCCATTTTAGATGTAAACTTACTTATAATGTAATAATGTGCTAGTACTTTCTGCGTATGACAATATTGATATAAAATTAACTTTGTAGTTTTGAACCATCGGAAAAACGGGTATATGAAGAACAATTAAATTATTTAAGCAACACTTTAAAGCTCAACTGATAATTAACAGCCATAAATATATCAAATTTTCGTGGAATTTTACTTGCCCAGTTTTGTCGACAAATGAGATTTCATGTCGATATGTCAATATATTCTTTATGTCAACATAAATGTCGACAAAAACCTTAACAAAAACTGCCAGGAAAAATAACGAAAGTTTTTAAATAACGTTCACTTATCATTACTATTGCTAGCGCTGATTTAGTGCCTAGTGTCCATCACCCTCAATGTCCAACATCGCCAGCATCGGCTTGCAGCACTTCATACCAGTGTGACTGGGTCCGAGGGAACAAGACTTTTTCTATATTATTGCCCCCAATTCAGGCCAAATCTTAGTGAACCAGGATCAACCCTTTTTTAAGGAAGTTTCTCTTTGTCTCTTGTCATTAAAAAAATGCAACTATCCATATCACCCCCAGTGCTTCAACAAGTACCCCTCTTCCAGTCAAATCCCCAGGGGGGCACTGACCTTGAAAGGTGATACGGGTATGTGCGGCCCTCAAGACCCCCATTTCACACACAATCCTTAGTTCACAAGCCCTATTTTTAAAACCTTCCAGTTCCCTAGCCTCATTTTTTGGAACTTAGTTCCCAAGACCCCCATTTCAAGAAAAATGTGGGAAATATTTGCTTTTAGAGCCCAAATTTCGCCCAAAAAATTAGTTCTCAAGTGTCATTTTTGGGTCACTTCAGTTCTCTAGACCCCCTTTTAAGAGCCAATCTTCCGTTCCCTAGCATAGGGTTTCGGATATCGGGGCCGCACACCCCTACCAAAATCAAAATAGGGTGCCCCCCGGGTCAAATCCCCATGAAATGGGAGTAATGGTTTTAGGAAAGTTGCCCCGTTCTCAGCCCAACCAAAATTCATGGAAAGTATCCCCTCGTCCCAATTAATTAAAAAAACTGGTAATGTTAAAGAGTATAAACAATAAAAGGAACTCCTAAATTAAATACTGAATAAAATTGCAAACCATGTACACTGTGTGCAGAGGGGTTTGATCCACAACGCACCCTTTTTATTAAGATTCCTTTTATATTGAAACAGCCAGAACAGCCTGATAATGTTTTGTACATAGTCCTTTTGAATTCATAAATTATGTCACTGATTAAAAAATAACACTGACACATGTCTGGATTTTGATGTTCTAATTCTCTGCGTAATTTTGATTTGAGCAATGCAATCCCAGTTATTTTAACCCAACCCTTTTTATCAGGAAACCCTGGAAGTTAAACCCTATCCTTTTGATGATTTTTTTGAATTTTCTATCCCCACCCTTTCTAAAGCATGGAGTTCAGCATACAGTCAGGGTTGTCATGACCCCGGGGTCACCACGCACGGCGGAGCTACCCGGTACTAACAATCTCCACCCGGTACTCAGGGTCATTTTGAGCTTTCCATCCAGCACAAATTTCATGCCATCAGTGGAAAAATCCTCATATTTCTCTCTCATTTTACCACTTAATCAAGTTTGAATGTCATTTATTCAAAAAAGATCTGAGGGGGTGTCGACTCCCCCTGGCACAACTTACTCAGCACTTTGCCAGGATTCACTTTGTTCTGCCCGGCACTAAAAATATCCTGGTGACAACCCTGCCTACAGTGCCATGTGAAAAAAGCTCAAAAAATACCTACTTCTGGAAAATTAAATGCCAATTTTGTTCATTTTATATGTTGATTTGATAGATCTTTTACCAACGATATCACACACTCAAAAACTCCTGGAAGCAACTCACTGTGCAAGTCACAACTCGAATCTTAAAAACTCACTTCCCAGGTAACCTTTTGCTCAACTAGGGTCTGAATCGCAGCAGTATGACTATTGCAGACTACAGTTGGTTAAATAGGAGTCTGGAATAATTACCAGGGAATTACTATTTAGTATGAATGAGCTGTTTAGTATCATGAATATATTTTTGCAAGTTGATCATTTTTCACAAATTTGTCAATCATTTGGTTTCTCTATATACATGTAGGAGTGGCATATCCCCTGGTTTAAAAATATTGATGTGAATAATTTTTCAAAAATAGTTGATTAGGCCAAAAAAAAAAAGTTTGATTGGCGTAACCCGACCGACCCTATTTTTACCACCGACCCTAGATATTTTGATTTTTTGAGCATTGTAAAAAACCTCCAAATCCAAAATTTGTATGGGAATGGATTCATGGGGGCCTGAGATATGGCTTGCAGGACATTCAAAATGACAAATAAAAGATGTGTTACTGAAAAAGTGAAGATGTTTTTATATAAAGTCGTATATTTTGTGTTCTAGTATGTGAAACATAAGACTTGATTTTTTTTTTTTAATTCTGACCTACCTATTCTTACGCCACTCAAACAATTTTTTTAGGCCTTAGTTTGATGCTGCAAAAGACACCTATAAGGTGGTACTTGCAGTACCAAATGAAGCGGGGGGGGGGTGTAAGTGGAGGGGACAGTACTCTCTAAATACAAATGAGTGAAAATTTTAACTCCCCAAAAGAGTGAAACTCTTGTTAAACAGCAAATTTCCACTCAAAAAGAGTGAAAATATAAAGAAGAAAGAAAGGAAATTGAATTTCCCTTTGTTTTTGGTAATTTACATGTGAAGAATCAAAAAAATGTCAGTGCTTTGCGCGATTTTTCAGATATTATAACAAAGTTTGCCAAGTTTTGCACAAATTTTAAGATTTTTAGCTAAAATTAGCCAATTTGACAGATTTTTTCACGCGCATTACAAATCTTATATAATTTTTCCTCTGACCATTTTTGCTCAAAATTTTTTTTTGATTTAAAAAATTAGCCGTCCCCCTCTAAAATTTAAACCATTCGTCCCCAATGCTCGTTTACATTAAAGTGGCAGAGGGGACAGGGGGCACTTGCCCCCCTTCCCTCCAGACTCGAAATAGTGGTATGTTAACGGGACAACAATCATAATAGCGGCCCGACTAAATTTTACAAATTTTTACTCATTTAAAATTATTAATACCCTGGGAATATTGTCCAGTTGTTAGTTTGAATAAGCTTTTTGTCCTGTTGTCGATAATTTAAATTTTTAAAAATGACAAAAAAATTGCACACTTCACACAAATTTCAGGACTTTTATGTCAATTTGTAGTCAAAATAAGCAATTTTTTTATTTTTTAGCTGAAATTAGCAAATTTTGTGCATGCTACACGCACATAACAAACACATCTCATTATTTTTTCTCCAACCATTTTTGCTCCAAAATTTTTGATTTTGATAAAATGTGAGGGGAAAAACATGTTCCTTTCCATACTTTTTCTTGCATGTGCAAAATGTTTTCAATTTTTTTATCGATGCATGAATGACAAAAAAAAATCTATTTTCATTGACCTAAAGTAAGTTTTGGTATTTAAAAAACAACAACAAACAAACAAAACCTTTCCAGCAATTCTCAGCAATTTTGGAGCATATTTTCTAAAAACATTTTGGTTTCTTATTAAACTCCTTGTTTTTCCTAGTCATTTCCAATTTTTAATTGACTTTACATTTTTTTTTTGGGGGGGTCAACCTTTTGTCGGGGGGGTGGGGGCACTTAGAACTAGTACCGTTCACCTGATCTCCCCTCCCACGGACCCAACAACCCTGAGGATTTTAGTTTGACTCAGAGAGTACCAGACATGGTATACACTAAATTGAAGGATATTGAGAGCCCGGAACAAAGGCTAGGGACCACTCTGCCATCTTACCTAAGCCAGTGAACATTAGTGGTGCTTTGTATCTTAAACTTAAAGCAAACAAAAACTTTAAATCATCAGGAATTTCGAGGAAAATGCTATTTAAAATCTGCCATTTTTGAGGCAAAACACCTGAGTTTGAATTCACAATTCATAAAGAACATCAAATTGGGCATTTTTTAGCTTAAAAATATTCTTAGAAATGGGTACAGGTTTTAGACCTTGCTCAGCACATTCCGTAAATTTTTAATTTGAGTACCCCAAAACCCAACTCCCTATAAAGTAAATGATTAGTAAATATGAGCTTCTGACCCTGACCTCCCATATAAGTAAGGCCTAAAAACTGATGACTGGCCCTTTAACCCTTGTCTTACCAGGGGGGGGGGTACTAACGGATGATTCCCTGTCGCATAAAACGCAAACGAATATGACCTAGGGGTTTTGGGTAGTTGTAAGTTCATCCTTTGCGGTCATTTTAGCGAAAAAAAATTGTAGGTACCACCTTCAGGGGGATCAGGGTACCTCGTCAAAGTCGGAAGGTAGGGGGGGTGGTTGCCACCTGAGAAAATTTCAAGTCGCCATTTTGAAAAATATCTGCATGGTATTCACCTAAAACTTACAGAACATATTAGAAACACCCTTTCCCTTCTTTATAAGCAAAAAACCTGACAAAATTCCAATATTTAGAACTTTTACAGCAAAAATTCGATCTGGTGGCCATTTGTGCCCAAAATCGTGATTTTTCCGACTCGGAAGTACTTATGACGTCATAATTACGTAACGCCTTGGCCGATTTTCATGATTTTGGTATCAATGGATAGAGGAGACCCTACCCTATACTATGGTATAAAGCAAAGCAACTTTTAGCGCTCCAATTTCAATTTCATAGGGGGGGTGGTAACCACCCCCGTTAGTAACAAACGTTACAAAATAAACGTTGGTAAGACAAGGGTTAATGGTGAAATTGATGGTCAATCAGTCAGATCTTTTTTTATAATTTTGTTTTTCTCTCGAAAAATTGACCACAAAAAACAAAATAAAATAGTTTATATAAATGTTTTCATTATTTTGTGCTTTATTTATTCAACATATATATTTGTTCCATGCAAATATATAACATTATGTGAATATTATTGCAAATTCACCCCAAATATCATGATATTCTAACCAAACGCACTGTTGTGATAGGCAAAAAAAAAAAAGCAACCCTAAATTTTGCCAATTTTGGGTCAGTCGCAAAGGGCAAGTCAACAAGGTTTTTTAGGCCTAATGGAAACCTTGATTAAAATTATGTTATCAACTCTAATTCATTACATGTAAAGCTAAAAAACTATTGCCTCAGAAATTCCTATTTTCAAATATTCAATTGTGGGACTCAAACCTGGGACCTCTCCCCAGGAACCTTTTGAGCTCTGCTACAATGTTCAGTAATACATAATGTAAGTGTGGTAGCCAGATAGGAGCAAGTGGGGGGGGGGAGTGCCCCTTCTGACAAAATGTTTGGTGGGAACATCGAGACGAAAAGAAAAAACGGAAAGATAAGAAATATGAACGGGAAACATAACAACAATTATGAAGAAAAGGACAAATGAACTTTCTTAAATTTGTCCTTCTTGGACACAAAATTACCCCTATGTACCTGCAGATCGTGATTTTTTTCCCCTGCGACACTTTTTCTTGTCTGAAAGATAGTTTCTTTTTTGGTAAACGTGTCCCAAAACTATTGAGAATGTGCGAAAAACTTGCTTGTCGGTTTTAAAATAGGATCAGAAGGATTATGGTCCTACCCAAATAAAGGCATCTCACATGTCGGAAATATTGGGACGAAATCCTCTTGCCATCGGGACGAAATCCGTTTGCCCCTCCTGACCAAAAATCTGGCTACGCCACTGACACAAGTGCTGCCTCAGCAGTGATCAGTGACCATATATATCCCAACGTATTAGGACTATAATTTTCTTCATTTTCTACCAATAAGCTGTAGGATTTTGTAGGATTCACCATTGAGGTTTTTACCTTTGTGGTCGGTGTGTCATCAGACTCATAGAATATAAATTGTCATTATTACTGAGTGTCTTTGACAAAATTGAGCAAGTGCACCTAAATTTCCTTCAGGGAGGTAACTCTTTTAAGTTTAATTGGCTACATTTTTGTACATAATTGCCGTAGTGCAAATGATTGCCAAGATCCTGCACTTGGATGACCTCAAGGCAATGTGATCAAGGAATCAGAGATCCAAAATGACATAGCAACATAACTACTGGGAATCAGGAATCCAAAATGACACTAGCAACATAACTACTGGGAATCAGGAATCCAAAATGACA
>JXSR01S003631.1:32130-61370 GCA_000969725.1 Ophiothrix spiculata
CCCTTCATTGTGCCCTTTGTTTCATCCAAATTGGATATTCCTGTCCGGAGATACAGCATTTTAAAAATGGAGCACTAATTTCAATCTGGTCCGATTTGTGGTCATCCGATGAAGTATGTTAACCTAGGATAATATGCATCCATGACATTAGCCCTTTTAAATGTAAACAGGCTAAACTAATTTAACAATTATTTGTGGCTCAAAGATATTATTGGTCAATTATTTTCATTGAAAACAAAACAGATTATCGATTTGAAGAAAGAATACGCAATTATTAAGCAATTATGAAATTTAGTTTCAGCAGTCTCAGCTTTGCTGGTTTTAGTTGTGGTACTTCAGTCAATGTCAGCTATTAAATAAAACAAAAAAATCAAGGGCTTTCGTATTAACCTTTTATTATAAAAATGAAAAGATAAAATGCGAGACTTGGAGGCAGTAGCTGCAATTGTAACTTTCGGGAAAATTACATTGCGTATCAAGATAAATTTTACAATCAAGGTCCACATCATGCCAGGTATTCAGAACCAAACTTACATTCCGGTTTGGGGAAACTTTGAACATGACATTTTGGATAGAAAACAATTGAAATCATTATTTCTGGCAATTGTAAAAGTTATTCTGACATCCTTTTTGGCTTAAGTGGACAAAAATACAAGCAAGCGATAGAAGTTTTCATCTAGAGATGAAGTAACTTGTAATTTAATGTTTTATTGCCACCTACTTTTGGTTATTCATCATGGAATTGAGATCAAGAAATCGGACCAACCCAATTTTTAAGGGCTTCACAGAACTTGTAATAACTTCAGAATAAACTCAAATTTTACGAAATAAAATGCTATTTGAAGCTGAGATGATGTACAATAACATTTGATAATTGTTTTTATTACATGTAGCCTAATTCTCTCAGAAAAAAATCACAAAAAATCTTGCGTTTTTATTGGCACACCCTGTATGTACAGTAGTATACAAATACAATATGGTTTGAGGGGAAGTTTTTCAATTATTTTAGCATAAATTTATGCCAATGTTAAAAATTTCTTTCCTTTCAGATTCGTTTGTTGATGGAACAATTAAATGGTCTCCAAGATGGTTTCCACAATTCTCCTGATCACCCCAAGATGAAACTAAATGATGTCTTTGGATTTCTGTAAGTACATGAATAAGGGGGACAGCTCGCTAGTCCAAAAGCTTGCTAGTCCGACGAGCCGTCTAGTCCGAATTTGAAAATAGACTAGCTGTACAAATTTTAGTCCGAATTTTAAAAACAGCTCGCTAGTCCGAATTTTAAGAACAGTTCGCTAGTCCGAATAGTAAAAATTAATTGTATATTTCTAATACCTTTTTTCAAAATTCGGACTATCGAGCTGTTTTCAAAATTCGGACTAGCGAGCCTATTTCTATATTCGGACTAGCGAGCCATTTAAAAATTTGGACTAGCGAGCCTGTTTTCATATTCGGACTAACAAGCTGTTTCTAAGTGAGCATTTTTAACAATTCGGACTGACGAGTCTATTTCCTATTCGGACTAGCGAACCTTCAGACTAGCGAGCTGTTTTTTCGGACTAGCATGCCTTTTTCAATGTTATATTTCCCCCATTGAATGAAGTTTTGGACTAGCGAGCCTTCGGACTAGCGAGCTTTCGGACTAACGAGTCGTCGGACTGGCGAGCAGACCACTGTATAAGTATTGTTTTGTCAGTTGAATAAGTATATGGGCCAGAGATTTGGACAGTTTGATGTTTTGTTCTTAACCAAGACATTGTTCAAAAACCTCTGAATTTATTTTGCTTTATTAGTTTAATTTGCCATACTTTACATGTACTGCATGTGCAACAATGAACCTGATGGTAAGAAAAATATGTATTTCAAAAATTAATATTGATGTATTAAACATCTGCGCTATAATAGAAGTTAACGTATCTCAGCTGACATGGAGTGGTCTTCTATAACGTTATTCCTATCATTATTTGCAAGAAGACCACCGTTTAGTCAAATAGTTGTTTGGTCTGAGCCCACTAAGCACATAGGTGTAAACCCATGTGGTTCAAAAGGGTAATAGACCAACTGGGAATAAGAGAAAATGGCCATTAAAGTCTCTGCCAGAATTCCTCGAACAAAATCAGTCATGTGACCACCAATTGCAGGGTACGATCGCGTTCGTAAACAATTGGCCCTGTACTCTGGATGCTTATTTACATCGTCTGAAGAATTGTGACGCCGACTTTAGATTAATGCTATTGGATGAAATGGTTCTTAGATGAAATTAGATTATAGGCCAAACAATAATTTATTGGACAATTTAAACACGAATTCAAAGTACAGGGCCCTATTGTTTGTAAATGCAACCCCAGCATGGATTATTGTTTAAATTGTCCAATAAATATTTATTTTGCCTTATACAGGGTGTGCCAATAAAAACGCAAGATTTGAAAACAAAAATATTAAAAATATAAGCAGGCCATTTTTCTCATCAAATCATCAACGATATTAAAAAAGAGCTTCTCCCCTTCATTATGCCCTTTGTTTCATCCAATTCGGATATTCCTGTCCGGAGATACAGCATTTTAAAAATGGAGCACAAATTTCAATCTGGTCCGATTTGTGGTCATCGGATGAAGCATTTTAACCCAGGATGGTATGCTTCTAAGACATTAGCCCCTTTAAATTTAAACCCGTTAAACTAATTCTACAATTATTTGTGGCTCAAAGATATTATTGGTCAATTATTTTCATTAAAAACAAAACAGATGATCGATTTGAAGACAGAATTATAAGCAATTATTTAGTTTTAGCAATCTCAGCTTTCCTGGTTTTAGTTGTGGTACTTCAGTCAGTGTCAGCCCTAAAATAAAACAAAAATTCAACGGCTTTTGTATTAACCTCTTATCATAAAAATGAATAGATAAAATGTGAGCTACTCAGAGGTAGTAGCTGCAATTGATAATTGTTATTTTGTTGGAAAATTACATTGCGTATCAAAATGAATTTTATAATCAAGGTCCACATCATGTTAGATATTTAGAAACAGACTTAACATTCCGCTTTGGGGAAACTTTGAATATGAAATTTTGAAGAGAAAACAATTGAAATTGTTACTGGCAAATGTAAAAGTTATTCTGACATCATTTTTGGCTTGATTGGATACTTTCAACGAGCTTTTGACATAACACTTTACAAAAAATGCAAGCAAGCGATAGAAGTTTTCATCTGCAGATGAAGTAACTTGTCATTTAATGTTTTGATTGCCACCTACTTTTGGTTATTGATCATGGAATTCAGATCAAGAAATCGGACCAACCCAATTTTTAAGGGCTTCACAGAACTTGTAATAACTTCAGAAATAAACGCTCAAATTTTACGAAACAAAATGCTGTTTGAAGCTGAGATTATGTACACTAACATTTGATAATTGTTATTATTACATGTAGCCTAATTCTCTCAGAAAAAAATCACAAAAAATCTTGCGCTTTTATTGGCACACCCTGTATAAGATTAACTGGTTTGGATCAGATAAATTTAGACAACACGTAACTGAGTTTACTCAAAATTTATATTCTTATTCTAATTTACTCAGAAACCAACTGAATATCTAGTTATAATTTTACCTTTTTCTCAGTCTATTCCAAATTGGAGGTGACTTAGAAGATCTAGAGAGTGCTTTGAAAAAGTCTAGTGAGGATGTGGAGCGCCCCCTAGGAGCAGGGCATTGCTCTGTGCTGATCAAACTCTTACCGAAGAATGCAGATCTGTATGTGGCACATGATACATGGAACGGCTTCCAAGGGATGTTGAGGACCATGAAGAAATATGAATTCCAATTTCATATGAGTCAAAATTGTGAGTACTTTCTCTAAATGTATTTTCCAAAATAAATGTGATGACTCACACCGAAAAGGGGGACTTTGCGACGATCTGCATACTGAGACATCAGGCTTTGAAGTTGAGAAGTGGTAAAATTTTCATCTGGGGGTGAATTTGAGATTTTGTGATATTATGAATCTTCAAAGTTTTAAAAATCTTCCTACCAAGCCAGTTTCTATAAAATTGCAAAAAAATATGATTTTTAGACAATTTTCTAACACCGTGTCAATCTCGTTTTCGCAATTTTGTGATCAGAAGAAAAAACATCCATATTAATTAAAAATATGCCTAATTTGCCATATTTTTGTAAACTGAATTAAAGATATGTATCTTGACAATATCTGTGTCAAATTTGATGATGATTGAGTGCTCCTAAGTACCTGTTGCTATGGAGATTTTGTGTATAGTTGAATAGTAATCAAAAAATTGATGCTTTCCAAACTGATGCTTTCACAAACCCAAACTTTAAAGCCTGTTTTCTCCAATTGCTATTTTTGCAAAGTGATCAACACGCTCTTATTAAAATAGCCATATCTTCGGAACGGATTGTTGTATCGAAATGTTTGAGATACCAAATTACTTGTGAAACTCTAAGCTTTCTCATGATGTCAAAAACTCAATTTTGATGTCGGAACCAAAGTCCACCCCTTTCGGTGTGAGTAATCACAAATAAGCTCTTGAATCAAACATGCATTCACCAAGTTATCAATGTGGAACATGTGACGACATTTTTCGACATACAGTCTTTAATAAGCATACCACGTAAGTGTGCCGCAAGCAAAAGACTGTCTAATAACATCCAGCAATACATATTGATGAATTAATAAAGGTGTAGGTTCCTATTTTAATTTAACTGATAGACCTTGACCTCTGAAATGCATTGTGCAAGATTTCAACCTTAGCTAGTGTTGTTTTCTTCTGAGTAGTAAAAGAAAGTATGCAACCATGGGGGACGAAGCTTTTATGTAAGTACAAAAGAAATGGAAAAAAGGTGTACCAATTAATTTTACATTTTGTGCTTTATCTCCAAAAACTATTAAGAATTTTGAGGTGAAAATTTGGATTTATAATCAGAAAAATATGGGCTTTCATTTGGCATCAAAGAATATACAGGGTGTGCCAATAAAAACGCAAGATTTTTTGTGATTTTTTTCTGAGAGAATTAGGCTACATGTAATAAAAACAATTATCAAATGTTATTGTATATAATCTCAGCTTCAAACAGCATTTTGTTTCGTAAAATTTGAGCGTTTAATTCTGAAGTTATTACAAATTCTCTGAAGCCCTTAAAATTTGGGTTGGTCCGATTTCTTGATCTCAATGATCAATAACCAAACGTAGGTGGCAATCAAAACATTAAATGACAAGTTATTTCATCTCCAGATGAAATATTCTATCGCCTAATTGCATTTTTTGTTTAATGTTATATCAGAAGCTCATTGAAAGTGTCCAATCAAGCAAAAAAGGATGTCAGAATAACTTTTACAATTGCCAGAAATAACAATTTCAGTTGTTTTCTCTTCCAAAGTTCCCCCAAACCGGAATGTAAGTTCGTTTCTGAATATCTGACATGATGTGGACCTTCATTGTAAAATTTATCTTGATACGCAATGTAATTTTCCCCCAAAATAACAATTGCAGCTACTGCCTCCGAGTTTCGCATTTTATTTATTCATTTTTATAATAAGATGTTGATACAAAAGCCCTTGAATTTTTTGTTTTATTTAAGAGCTGATACTGACTGAAGAGCAACAACTAAAACCAGGAAAGCTGAGACTGCTAAAATTAAATAATTGCTTATTCTTTCTTCAAATCGATCATCTGTTTTGTTTTCAATAAAAATAATTGACCAATAATATTTTTGAGCCACAAATAATTGTAAAATTAGTTTAACGGGTTTAAATTTAAAGGGGCTAATGTCTTGGATGCATATCATCATGGTTAACATGCTTCATCCGATGACCACAAATCGGACCAGATTGAAATTTGTGCTCAATTTTTAAAATGCTGTATCTCCGGACAGGAATATCTGAATTGGATGAAACAAAGGGCATAATGAAGGAGAGAAGCTCTATTTTAATATTATTGATGATTAAATGAGAAAAATGGCCTGCTTATATTTTAAATATTTTTGTTTTCAAATCTTGCGTTTTTATTGGCACACCCTGTACTACTTCCGGTTGAGCCATGGGGATGAGAATGTGATCAGAACCAGTGTTCCCGCTAAGGATTTTGACTTTGCGCCAAAGCGACATAAAAGAAAAGAAATACATATCGTCATTGTCATTTTCGGAAAGGTCACCTCATAATTGCGAGTAATTTTGAATATAATCTGAATAAAACTGAAATAAGTGAACGTTGTGTGACACCAAAACCCTATTTTTGACTTTTGTTTTAGGAAACCCTTGCGCCAATTTTTGAGCTTCTGCGCCAATTTCGCGACATACGACCTTAGCGGGAACACTGGTCAGAACCTACATCTTTAATGAAAGGTTCATTTAAAGATTTTGAATATGAATGCTTGTTTGTGCCTCATGCAAGTACTTGTTATTATTCAGCCATTAACGTCCATCAACCTTCGCAAGTCTATGACCCCGTTCATACTATAGGTTTTGCTTAGTTCAACTAAGGTTCAACGATTGTTAAAAGTTTGTGTGAACAGCGCATCCTTTTGTTAAATGAAGGTTAACTAACCTTCATTCAAAGAACCAACGGAGGTTCTTTCAATGAAGAGTTTGCTTATTTCGGTTAAAGCAAATCTGTAGAGTAAACAGTTGCTTCGTTCAATTAAGCAATCATGTACAATGATTTACCTCCTGATGTGTTAATTAATACTGGAAACATTGTCAATTATATACGTTAAGTATGTTATGGTATACATTAATACACCTGACCACTGCCACTAGTCAGTAAGTACAGGTTAGGTGACTGTAATGTATCACAACTAGGCATGAAGGGTAATTTATGATGTCACCTCAGTACTTATACACTTTGACAAATCAGTTTCGCAATAAGGGTATCCTCTAGGGCTAGTATCCTCTGATGTTAAAGAATACATGGTGCTAGTAAATATGCTGCTAACTTTTCTTTCACTTTTCAGCCAAAGAGAAGATTCCATGCCACATCGTTTCTTTCTCTAGCCCAGTCTCGAGACTTGCAATATAGGGTATCAAAATCGACATGGTGCTCTGCAAGTCTCACATAGGGTATCAAATTTTGCTTCTAAGTCTCTGATAAGGTATCAAACTAAGAAAGAATGGTTGAGTTAATGGCAATGGTGCCTTAAATTGCCAATAAAAGTGCTTCAAATACCATAATACACTTCTTAACAGTGTTCAAGTGGTGCACAATTACATTTTACATATGATTTCTTGTAATAATTATTTTGTCACATTTGCGCACAGTCTCAGATAGGGTATTAATACATTTGCACAGGTATTGTATCGAATAGGGCATCCATTCCAACTGATATGGTAGATTTATGGTCTCAGATAGGGTATCATTTCATCCATTTTTGCCAATTTTTGGTCTCACATAGGGTCACCTTCAGAACCTGAGGAACTCTGGTGGTTACCCGGAAACAAAAATCAGTTACCGGGTTCTCTAGTCATCCTGGTATACTGCTATCTGGTGATGACTTCCATATTGTCAGCTCAGGCCTGGTATAGTATGTTGATGGATTTATATTTCATTGATAAGATTATTATTTCTGTTATTTGTTTTCAGCCAAAGAGAAGATTCCAGGCCACACCGCTTCTTTCTCTAGTAGCCCTGGTATGCTGCTCTCTGGCGATGACTTCTATATTCTCAGCTCGGGCCTGGTATGTTACGATACATTTATTATTGAATCATTAAATTTCCTACAAAACAGATCTGTAGGTTGCGTATGCCGAGAGCGTGTGTGACTACGCAATGATAACAATAGTACACTGTGCACTAGTTCCAATAATTGTAACTCAGGACCAAGTGTCCAGAGTTACAAGGAATATGTGGAGTTACATTGCCGTTTAAGCTTTCTAAGTTTTGACATGAAATAATTCAGAAATTAAAAACCCAAATAAATTTCTCTCAACACAGACAACATCTTTAAATAGTGGAGAATCATTACAAAACTAATTTAAATCCAAAGATGAAATTTATTGCCGAAAATCTGGATATAAACAAAGTTGAGGTTGTCAAATTCGGAAACCCAATGTTACAGCTTACAAGGTAAGTTTTGGCCCCAAAATCACACATTGTGATTCTAAATGTTAACAAATTACCTGTCATGAGATGCACAAGACTCTCAAGAAGCATATTAATCATAAAATTTGTAAGCAACTTCAATATTTTGGCTGAATTTGCAGTGTGGACTTAGCCTCAAGATGCTCGGTCTACACATGCTTAAATGGCAGTTTTACTACATAGTATTTTCCATGACTTGACACTAAGTCAAGTCATGGTACCAGGACTATCTGTGCACATCTTGATTGGTAATTTCAATACAGCAATCTCATGAAAAGATAAGTCTTTCATACTACGCGAGGTGATACGCTTGCTTACTCCACACATTTATTGCGTTATGATTTTCATGATTTGTAGGAAATTTAATGACTTAAATAATCGTTACCCCTTGCTTGTTAATGGAATATGGGCAAATATAACGGGCTCATGGTATATGGCACCACAACCTAGATATTTCCTAGGATGTTGGTAAACGTACTATCAAAAACAAAACTTTAATCATAAAAGCATTGTAAACAAAGTATGAAAAACCCTTAGGAATCCTCTACAAATTGTCCCGTTGAAATCTCAAGGTCCCTTTAAGCTTCCTATAAACGTTTTATTGGGACCTTATTGTAGTTTTATAGGGACCTTAAGGGAGCTGCACAAAATTTCATCGGGACCTATTATTCTGTTTATCGGGTTTATAGGGAGGTATTTTATGCGAGGGAGGACTGGAATTGCAATTAACCGGTCAAATTGGCTAACCTCCTAATACCAACATTCCCTGGGCACCTAATATAAATTCCTCCCTATCAATTTATAGGGACCCGGTATGCTCCCTTTAAATGTTTGACAATGTATATATGTACACACACATCTATATAATATTCGCAAAATAAATATGTATTTATCTAATGTACCTGTTTAATAGTGCTTCCTGTAATGATATCAATGGACCTAATTATGATACAATCTAAATTGATACATATAAAATAATATACTGGAAATACGGGCCGGTATATAATAACTTGCATTGTTATAATAGTGGCCTCACAAAAAGTTGGGTTTGTCTATTACCATCGTTACTACCTATGGGATAACACTGTAGGAAATGACCTTGCAATGCAAGGCTGTTGCTGTTAACCAAGTAAGATATGAATTAAATGGTTTAAAATTCATTTTGGTTTCACAATGTTAAATTTATTATATTAAATTTGAGTTTACTGTTATTAATTGATATCATTTTACCTTATTACAAGGGCAAAATACTTACTTGGTGTTAAAAGTTAAAAGAACATACAATTTGCATCCAAATACCTATCAAGGTTGACTATATCAATAAATTCAGTTGAAACTAAACTTCTCACTAGTTTATCGGGAGCTTATAGGGAGGTATGTCAATTTCAAAGGGACGGTAAAGGGACCAAAAATGATTGCAATTGAGAGATTTAATTCCCACATCAGCAATCAGTGTCAATCTGGGAGAGGTTGACAAACTTTACTAGGTCAGCAATTTGTCTGGCATATCAGGACCTCTTATAGGGAGGCTTTCAAAATGTTATCTGGTCTATAAAGGGAGCTTCACAAAATTTTATCGGGACGTGGCTTATAGGGAGCTCAAAGGAACCCGATGATTTTATAGGAACCTTAAAGGGACAATTTGGAGAGGATCCCTTAGTCGCATCCATGTCATGCTTGGTTGGGTGTGTGCATATATTGATCTATGTGTGTACGTGTTATGCAGCTACTTTAACGATGTACGAACACATTATATCAGTTCAATCGATCAATATAGTATATGTGTATGAGCCACGGAATACAGGATGTATTCAGGGCTTTGTTTATTTTTATATCTGAAAACGTCTGACACAGGTTTGTTAAGAACGAGATGGTTAAATATGTATATAAACTGCGCCTTAAGCAGTCTTTCCCGGTACACACAGCCATAACATTTGTTTGTTATGATTCACCGTAACATTTTCATACCCTGTCGCTAGCGTCGTCCCATGCTTAAGGTCACGTAAGGTCAGGTAATGCGTATCAAACACTAAATGTTACTTTGGACCGTAACATTATCAAATGTTACTAGACCGTACCATTGACCATGTTGACGAATGTTATGGCGTACTGTAACAATCCAATCATCATTTTCTCTCATCTTGGGGAACTTCCAATTTTCAAAAAACATACCGACCCTGAAAAAAACAGACCCGGTAATTAACTACGTATATATGCAAATCACATTATGAATATGTACAATGAAAAATTTACCTAAAAATGATTTTTTCCATGGTAAATCCACTCTAAAAGTAGTCTAATTTCGTGAAATTCCGACCACTTCAACCACTGTTTTGATGAGCACAACCTTCGAAGCCAGCCGTTGATTTTGGTTTGCGTTGCTAGAGTGCATGAGTAGAAGGCACTGTATCAATCTCTTACAAATCTTGCGTCTAATGTTGCATTTCACGTCAATATGGTACTAAAATGTTTTAACATATTGATTTGTCCTAGAGTGTATTATGTTACGGTGAACCGTAACAAAAAAATGTTACGGCTGTGTGTACCGGGAAAGACTGTTAAGTTCTTTTCCATGATTTCGACACACCTGAAGATGAATTAACTTTTTTCTGATAATTTTTGACACACCAATCAAGTCTCATCGATTTGTAGTCCAGAATGTATCAAGTTATGTAACATGTGATGCCGATTTGCAAAGAACAGATAATTTTAAAAAGTTACTTCTGAATTCAATTGTTGTAAATTCCTGAACAACATGCATAATCGGGGTATCACAAACACCATGACTGTGAGTAGCCAGGATCAATAACACTAGGATTCACTCCCAAGCAAGGGCTATTCAATTCATCGTGACGTCACACGGTAGCATTATTGACCTGTTGGATAAGGTATTAACAGTTTACACTGGCCCTGTACTCATTTGTACTGACAATGGTTTTCTGCGTGTAATTGATCAATTTACTACATTTGAATTCAGAGGTAAATTTTAAAAATCATCCGTTCTTTGCAAATCGGTATCGCATGTTAAAGAACTTGATACATTCTGACTACAAATCGATGAGACTTGATTGGTGTGTCAAAAATTATCAGAAAAAAGTTAATTTAATTCATCTTCAGGCGTGTTGAAATCATGGGTAAGAACTTATGGGGCAGAGTTTAGATTGTAATAATTATGATTAAGAGGTGCCATTTTTTTAGAATCTTAACACCTGACAATATAAGTAGACCTATATTTACTCTGTTTAAACTACTGACAGCTAGGATGCCGCTTCATAGTTTAATTTAGTCCCATCTGGGAAGAGATATTTTTGTATATTTGCTAAAGCTTGCATGCAATGCCTGTAGAAATCATCATTACATGTTCCTTGCCTTAAACTTTTGTACCACTGATTTTGACATTTCACTGGTAATAAGTCATCCAATATTTAGCCCACCCACTACTATGTGGTCTACTTTGAGGGTTGTGAAGGACACATTGATACCCTCAAGGCATACTCATGTCCTTCAAGGCATGAAAAATGGTAACTTAGTGGGTTGTGGACTAAATATTGGATGATTTATTACCGGTGAAATGTCAAAATCAACGGTACAAAAGTTTAAGGCAAGTAACGTGTAATGATGCCTTTGATAGATTTTGAGCCCGGGGGCCACTCAAGTATAATGTTGCAGGCATAGCATGACCACAGTTTTTCAAAACAACCCCTAAAGGATGATTGTTTCTGAAGCCAAAATATACCCTTTTTCCCCCATTCACAAGCTAAATTGAGAATTTACCGTTACTGTTTAAACATAGGGTTTGAAAAAAGTACCCTATTTCATGAAAATGAGCTAAAATGGCTGCTTTTTATATCCTCATGATCTGTGATAATGTCATCCCTATATTTCTCTGAATGTGAGGAGAATTTATCGAAAGAAAGAAACATTATTATTTTCATGAGATTACTTGAAAAACAGAATATTGAATTTGTAAAACAGAGAAATTGAGGTTTTTATTATAGTTTTATGAAGAAGAAACTAACGCTAGGCCTATATTTCTATGTATTTACATGTATGGACATAGAACGCACTTGTATATAGCAATGAACATTTTCAACTGGTGTTCTTGGCATATTTTATTTTTTGGTTTCAGGTAAGCTTAGAAACAACAATCGGTAACAGCAACGGTGATCTGTGGAAATATGTGTTGCCCGAGGGACAGATCTTGGAATGGATGCGTAACGTTGTCGCAAACAGGCTGGCAAGGACAGCGATGGAATGGACCGATATATTTACGAAATACAACAGTGGAACGTAAGTATTGTAATGATTAAATGTGAGGGTACTAGATTCTGTAAAAAATTTCATAGATATAGAGGAGAAATATCATGTGTAATAGTGTTAGGAGTATTTGACTTCAATTTGACTCGTCATGTGAGTGCAAGAAAGTCGTATCTGCAATAGCTACCACTTGTCATTAATTTTTGACTGCACACTATATAACTTTAGTCTTGGGTCAGTGGCTCTTGAAATGGTTCTTTTGAAATGGTTCTTACCATCATTTGAAGAACCATTTCAAGAGCCACTGACATATGTGACCCGTCATATCGAAAGGTACCTTAAGGGTGGCAAAATCAAAATCAATTTTTTGGTCTAATCTTAAAGCTGAGACTTCAAGCTTTAAAATGACACCTTCCTTTTGTTTTTAGGATGTTCGGTTGCAGAGTTATAGTCAAATCTCTGAAAGGCCTATGGCTGAGTCGGAAAAAGGTAGCTCTGAGAAATTCGTGTTTAAAGTTTGTGTACTCAAATTTACCTATTTTGTTCTGCACATAAATAGTGCTTTACTGAATCTCCATAGCAACGGGTAGTTACCAAAGTCGTATCATCACCAAATTTTGCACACATGTTGAGTAAGTCATACCCTTCAAATTCATTAACTTTGTTTTTGAAAAAAATCAATTAATTAAATATTGATTAATTAAATTAAATGATTATTAGAACCTTTAATCCACGATTTTCTATAAAATCTTGGATGGAGAGGGGATTTTTATCTTGGATATTTACACCTTTTTCTAATGTTTTGGATTTTGGAACCTGATTGATGTGATTATATACTCTCCAAAGGTAACGTTTCCGATACAATTAGAAATTCAACCTTGGACGCGATTTTTGATTATGCTCAGCTTCAATGGCTCGTAATATACTATGCCGGTATTAAGGTACCTTTAGATATGACGGGGCACATATGGCAGAGAAATTTTGATGGATTTGTGAAATTATAGTGACTAGGTGTTAAAAAATATAACACAAGGCAGCTATTGCAGATACGACTTTCTTGCACTCACATGATGAAGTGCAATGATTTGATCACATGAAAGGCAAACAGCGCTAATTTAGGTATTCAAAGACCCTACAGAGTTGTTCATCACAAATCAACAACAATGTATCCTTGCGTCAGCGCATTTTTATAGCGCGAGATAAAAATACGCCGACACATTGGATGCAGAGTTGTTGATTTGCGACAAACATTTTTGTAGGCTGTTTGAATACCTTTCAACAATGAAAATTATTCTGAAAACTGATATATGTATATACAGAGAGAGAGAGAGAAAATGAAATAATATTCTAAATGTTTTCGATATAGTAGATATCCACCCTCATAAAATATTCAGCAGAATTTGAAGCGAAGTGTCTCTTGTTAATGTTTTTTTGCTTTGCCGTTATCAATTAGGCCTGGCACATACCCAAAGTTTCTGATGCGCGTTAACAGTGCGCCAACTTTTGTGTACTGCTTAAACTCACTTCTATGAACGCTGCACTGTGCATGACGCGCTAATTTGAATATGAACTATGTTTTCATGACAAATCAACAACGGTACACCCCTGTATAAGGACATACGTAAGTTGTATGCAAATCATACACTCTATATAAGATGAGCTTGGTTTTCAGAATTTGTGTATGCGACAGAATGCGATACATTACGGGTAAAAAATGAATTCCCCCAATTTTATTCTATGAGACAATTAGATATTTTGGGTATTGGCATCAAAGATCACAGAAAATTTATAGAGAGTAACCAACCAGTGTGTTAAAGTTAGGCTGTGTTTATCTGTACCAGATAGTTTGATTCAAGATTGGCAATTGTGCGTGAGGAAGTGGAGAGGTACTGTAAACGGGAATTTTTTCGTGAGCAGAATTTTTCGCGAAACCAGACAATCACGGCCTTCTTGCATGTGTTAAATTAGCGTTTTAATGCTTCGTTACATAGACCTGCACATAAAAAAATGTATTCGCGGGGTGTTATATTTGCGATATTAGATGCTGATTCGTTAAATTTGCGAAAATTAAACCCTCACGAAAATAACCCTGTTTACAGTATATTATGAAAACATTAAGTATCATTGCAGAAGCCATTGTGAGTTTATCGGAGAGTTTTTGCAACAAAGTTTATCTGAATATTGTGATTCCAGGGGATGGTTCTTTTGTAAACACCAAAGCAGCCAAATTAAAAAAGGTTTTTTTTATTGAGAACTGTTGTCATCCCAAGAATCAAAAATACATAAAAGATTGTTATTCATGCTTTTTCTTACAGTTTCAAATATGCTGCGGAAACCAAATAATCTATGAGAAACTGATTTGGTGTATTGTGCGTAAGAATAATGGTGCGTTCAGAGTCCAGCGATTTCATAAATGCAACATTATTCTTTAGGAAGGTTAAATATACTTAACAACATGATTTTTTCACTAAAATATATTGTTAGTAACAAAGAAGTTTAAATTTTAAGAATTTAGTAATTTATTTCTTGCACAAATAAATTTTACTATAAATGTTCAAGTTCAACAAGAATGTATCCAGGGTCCATTTGTTTTTCATGTGTAGTGCAAAAACACAACAAAACCCAATAGAGCTGTTTAAGTAATATTACTTATTAATTGGAAGTACTTTCATAAAATGCAATAAAATCAGTATAGGTGTTGAGGAAAGTTGAGCTTCACTTTGGTGATTGTGGCTAATGCCTATAAAGCAATACTATTATGTTAAAAATGAAGCGCCCCCTGTCACCATGCCTTTTGATTTTTTTAGCTTATTGTGTTTGTTTTGGGTAGATATTAATACCCTCAAAATGATTTGGCTTGAATATACTTTTTCTGTTATGCCCATTTGTTGAATTAAATTTGAGATCCCAAATTTAATTCCACATGTATTAGTATAGGAAAAAATACATGTCCTTTTTTGTCTCGCCTGAAAATTTTCCAGAAGAGACATACCATTCCTTAAAACTGTCCGCCGTCCACATTTCTTGTCCGGAGCAAATCTCGGAAACCGTATGCCCTATGTTGATGATATTTTGTGAGTGGGTAGGGTTGGAGCTGAACTGGCGCTGCGTACAATTTGAACGCAAACTATGCATATGAAGTACCTAATTTGCATAATTTATGTGTGATTTGGTATTTTAAGTATATCTCCTAAACCATAAGGGCTATGGTAATGAAACTTGGTGACATGAAGGGGTTCAGGATTAGCACATGCGCCGCGCCTTTTTGGGGGGTGCGGTGAAGGTCATTCAAGGTCAAAAGGTCATTTGAGGTCAAATTTCCAAAATTGTTCAAAAAGTTGTCATGAGGTCATTCGAGGTCATTTTGAGGTCAAGCTCATAACTCAATAACCCCTGACCCAACATGGATTAAACTTATACCATAGAAAGTGCTTTTCCCAAGGTCAAGGTCAGTCAAGGTCAAAAGATCATCTGAGGTCAAACTTTCAAAATTGTTCAAAAACTTGACATGAGGTCATTTTGAGGTCAAGGTCATAACTCATGAACCCCTGACTTAGACCATAGTGCTTGTTTACCAAATCTGAGGGAATTAACACGCACTGAATAATTATGTAGCAATCAATTAAGAAAGCGCTCAATATGCATACCCTACTTCCTACTCTGACCCTACCCTATCCTATTCCACCCCACAACTGTCAATTCAGTAGGCAGTCGATACGCAGGCGAGACTACTGGTTCGCGAACCATGCTTGTATCCATTTTTAGTGATAAAACAATTTTTTGACAAAAAACAGGCAAAACGCTTATTAGATAATCACATTCCTTCATTTTTTTGCTGTTTTTACTATAAACCATTTTTGACCAAAATCTTATAGTATTGCTTTAAGCCTACATGCTCAAAAACAACGTCAGAATGCTATCGGAAGTTGATAAATGAGGTACTATCTCAGAAATATAGCAAACATTTTAACTACTTCTGTATGATCATGACCTGGTCATGACTGTACAACAATAAGTTGCCATTAAATAAACTCCCCTTCCCTCTTTTGTATTTTGGAAAAATGCAAGGCCCCTGTGCATTTATTGGAGACAATATGGCATCCACTTACTATTTCCTCGCAAATATTTCTACTTATAGGGTAAAAGCAGTCAAGTTAGCTCAATCGGTAAGGCGCTCGCTTGCGGTGCGGAAGGTCCCGAGTTCGAACCCTGCTGGTGCCAAAAGTTGAGTGTGATTGAAATTCCCTTGGACAAGGAACTAACTGCTAATTGTCTCGTGGAAACCTGTACGAAACTCAGGGAGTTGATCCAGGCAGTGGGCTGATCAAGGTTCAGCGCCCCTAGAGGTTGTCGCAGAACCTGAAATGATGCTTGGAGTATGGAGCTTACTTGGGCCACAGTGGTCAACTAACACCTGTAAAGTGTGCAGAGGCCAAGTGGAATTACAAATCTGGGAAGCATAGCGCACTATAAATCCCAGGTATTTTTTTATTTTTAAGGAGGCTATTAAAACATTTCTCCTAAATACCATTCTCATTTTGCAACAGATACAACAACCAGTGGATGGTAGTTGATTACAACAAGTTCAAACCGGGAGGCCCATTACCAAAGTCTGGATTGCTGGCTGTACTGGAACAAATACCGTGAGTTGATCATTGAAAACATCTTGAGGGGGGGGGGGGACTCCAAGGGAGGGGCCACAGGGAGAGGGGGCAGGGGAGCAATATCATTCTCATAACTGCTGGAACAAGTACCATGAGTTAAAAAGTGAAATCATCTTAGGACAGGAGGACTCCAGTGGTTGTGGCACAGGGGGTGGTGCAGGGGGTTCAAACTGGGAGGCCCATTGCCAAAGTCTGGATTGCTGGCTGTACTGGAACAAATACTGTGAGTTGTAACAGGGATGGCATCACATGGGGGGGGGAGTACACACAGGGGGTTCAAACCGGGAGGCCCATTGCCAAAGTCTAGATTGCTGGCTGTACTAGAACAAATCATTGAAAACATCTTGAGACAGGTGGACTCCAGGGGAGGTGCCACAGGGAGGGGGGGTGGCAGGGGAGCAATATCATTCTCATAACTGAGTTAAAATGTGAAATCATCTTAGGACGGGGGACTCCAGGGGTTGTGGCACAGGGGGTGGTGCAGGGGGTTCAAACCGAGAGGCCCATTACCAAAGTCTGGATTGCTGGCTTTACTGGAACAAATACTGTGAGTTGCAACAGGGATGGCATCACAGGGGGCGGAGGGAGTACACACAGGGGGTTCACACCAGGAGGCCCATTGCCAAAGTCTAGATTGCTGGCTGTACTAGAACAAATCATTGAAAACATCTTGAGACAGGTGGACTCAGTCACTCCAAGGGAGGTGACTCAGGGAGGAGGGGGGGGGGGGAGCAATATCATTGTCATAATTGTGCTGCAACAAATACCATGAGTTAAAAAGTGAAATCATCTTAGGACGGGGACTCCAGGGGTTGTTTCACATGGGGTGTTGCAGGGGGTTCTAACCGGGAGGCCCATTACTAAAGTCTGGATTGCTGGCTGTACTGGAACAAATACCGTGAGTTGCAACAGGGATGGCGTCACAGGGGGGTGCAGGCAAATAGATACTGGATTGTAGTTGACTATACAACAATAGTATTTATAACAGATATGGCTTCATTGATGCGCTTCCCATTTTGAAGTGTCTAGGGGTCTAAGGCCCGTTAGTTCACAAACTTCTCTTTAATTTGATCCCTAAGGTTGCGATCACATAGAAGTATGCAGTATTTGCCATACGTTCCGGGGAAACACTCATATTTGAATTTGACGGTGATTATCCCCATCACTAAACACATGGGTGCCTCCCCAGGAGCATATAACGAATAACGTACACCGTATACCAATGCGTATACTTAATATGTGATCGCAGCCGTAATATTTAAAATTTGTGATGTATACGGTATTCGCTATACACTCCGGGGGAGGCACTCATATCTGAAATTGACGGGGATTATCCCCATCACTAAACACATGGGTGCCTCCCTAGGAGGGTATAGCGAATAACGTAAACCAGTGAGTATACTCCTATGTGATTGCAGCCTGAATATTTATGATGAATAAGATAACTGAAATAACTGTTGGAACTCCAAGCCTGTTGCACAAAAATTGAAATATCAGTATTTTGGAAATGCTCAACTCATGCTTTCATTTTCAGAGTATTATTCAATGCTTATTTTTATAAGATATAAAATCAACACTGAAATCTACTTTTCAAAGCCATTTGACACCTATAATTTGGGCTATTTTAAATTTTGTTGGGCAAAGTTATTTACTAAGTTTCATTTGAATACTTGGTGCCTCCCCAGGAGTATATAGCGTATACCAGTGCGTATACTTCTATGTGATCGCAGCCTTAATATTTAAAAATTGTGATGATGGCGCAGCGGTAGTTCCCTCGCCTTGCACCAATGAGGTCCCAGGTTGGAGTCCCACGCCCGGCGCTTTATGTGCATTTGGTTTTCAGTCCATGCTGGCTTCCGCAGGTTTTTCTCCAGGTACTCCTGTCTTCCTCCTGTATTGAAAACTGAATTTTAAAAAACATCTTGGAGCCCTGTTGAAGATAAGCTTCCTTTAGCTTACTTGGTACCAAGTACCAAGTTGGGTTTCCTTGGCGAAAGCCTAAACAACGTGAAGGTGAAATAAAATGTGGTACTCAATATACCAGCAAATGTGACCCATCATATCAAAAGGTACATTGAAAATAAAAATTTATTTTTTGGTCTCATCTGAAAGACTATATACATTTCAGGCTTTAAAATGACACCTTGCATTTGGTTATTGGATGTTCGATTGCGAAGTTACATCCAAAATTGGTAAAAGGCATCGGGCTGATTCTGAAAGCTAAAGTTCTGAGAAAATCGAGTTTAAAGTTTCTGTACTGGAAAAACTTGAATGGAGAAAGGATTTTTATCTCAGTTTGGTTACATTAGTCCTATGTTTTGGATGTTGGAACCTGATTAATATAATAGAATACACTTAAAAGGTAACGTTTCTGATGAAAATAGAAATTCGACCTTTGGTGTGATTTTTGACTATGCTCAGCTTCAGTGGCCGTATCTTGTAATTTACTATGCCGACCTTAAGGTACCTTTCGATATGATGGGTCACATATACTGTACAGCAAAGTGTGCGTAAATAATTGTTTTATGGTTTCCTTTTTCTACAGAGGCAATGTAGTTGCTGAAGACAAGACTGATTTACTCACCAAACAGTCATACTGGCCTAGCTATAATGCAGCGTAAGTTTATTGTATTGTTTGACGATATGACATTGTTGAAATCAGAAAAAGCTGACGTTCTCAACAAGCAGACGGAAAAACAAATTGGCGGGCGGACCTTCTAAGTAGGGTCGGTCGGGCATTGTTTTTTTTGCCCAGAATAACCCAACATTCCTCCAAAAACTGAAAAATTTCTACAAAGAAATTTACTTTAAAAAATTAACCAAAATTTATAAATTTTGGCCAAAAACAGCTTATTTTACTTGATTTTGATTTTTGTTAACTAAAAAACAAATTTAGGGTTTTTTTTGTCGCCTAAAGGTAATCTCACCCACATGCGCACCATAGATGCTGCTGCGCAAGTCACATATGCAACACACAGCAATGTTCATGCAGACGAAATAATAGCACGCCATCTGTTGGCAATCCTAGCAATGTTTACTAGTTCATGACCGTTTCCCAATTTTGCCGAACATTTACAATGATTTTCTGGGCTTCCGATTGTCTCATGCAGTAAAACGATCATTATGCATGCATGGAGACATCTTGAGAACAATTTACTGAACAGTGATATTTTTAGATGGCGAAAACATAGCTTTATTTATATTGGAAGACTTCAATAAAGCTTTGAACCCATGGTCATTTTGCTCTTATTTACTTGACAGAGGTGAACAATTCCTCATATTTTTGAAAATTTGATCACAATTTTCAACAAATATTGCTTCGCCCATAGACTACAACGTAAATGTCGAATATGTTTAAAAATGCATATTTATCGTACTTTTTCGGATCTTGAAGCAAAAGTACCACTATTTAATGAACATGAGCAAGATCACAATACTATATGTAAACAACTTACAATAAAGGAAATCCCTGTATGCGTATTGTTATTCAATAGCAGGGCATTCCCCTCCAGCATGTCTAGTAATGATCATGCATCATCAGTTCAATAATAATAAAGCGTTCTTATAACGCGCAAAAATCATCCTGAAGGATCTCGAAGCGCGTGAAAACAGGGACAATGAACAAAGACAAACACGACGAAAAATTAAGAAACGGAAAATGCCTGACGGGCGAGATGGGTTTTTAACTCGGATTTGAATTGACAGAGAGAGGATATGTTACGGATGTTGTTTGGGAGTGAATTCCAAACAGTGGGGCATTGAAACCTAAATGAATGCTCACCGGCAGATTTGAGATCTGAGTTTGGTATCTTGAGAATCCTTTGAGAGCCGGAACGTAAAGTGCGGGGTGGATTATTATAGATGTGTAAAACAGATGAAAGATAGGCTGGAAGGGTGCCTTCGAAGTGATGGAAAGCTAGGACACATAATTTGAACTTAATGCGAAAATCAATAGGCAGCCAATGAAGTTCTTTGAGGATGGGAGTAACATGGTCATATTTTCTCTTTTTTGGCGATAAGACGCGCGGCGCTATTTTGAATGCGTTGAAGCCGGTTGATTTGATCAGAGGTGATACCAGATAAGGCAGAATTACAAAAATCAATACGCGAGGTGATGAGAGAGTTGACCATACAAGATGTTGCCCTTTCAGACAAGTAAGGGCGAATTGTACCGATACGTCTCAACGAAAAGAACAAAGATCTACAAAGGTCACTAATGTGATCAGACATACATAATGTCTGGTCAAGCCTCACACCAAGGTACTTAACTGAATCCTGAAAAGAAATATTCGAATTTAAAATCTGAATAGTATCGCAATCAACTTTGTTAATACGAGATTTGGTGCCATAGTAATGATCATGCATCATCAGTTCAGTCTTTGTTCTTTAAGCAGCCTATTTGAAATGGAGTGATAAATCATGATTATTTTGAATGCCCTATATCTATTCAAGTGAAATTCACTCTTTAAGGAGTGAAATTTTACTCTTGTACGAGGGATATTTCATTATTTTAGGAGTTCAAAGGGAATGAAAATGTTCAGTCCTTTTGGGGAGTGATCAACCTAGCTAGGCACTTGATTTAATATTGGCCCAATTTTAATACACAGATAGATTAGTGTGTCTTTTTTATCCTAACAACATGGTGTTTGGAAAAATGTAAAAATAAGTGAATTTAACCAGAGGCCAAATGTGTGGCTGTTTCAATGTATGGTCACATTTTTGTTTTCCAGGTACTTCCCACTAATCTTTAACCTCAGCGGTGGTCCAGAAAACGTAGCCAAGTATGGAGACTGGTTTACATATGACAAAACACCGAGGGCACTGATCTTCAAAAGAGATCACAGCAAAGTCCAAGATGTTGTTTCTATGATCAAATTGATGAGGTAAGATGAGTTTTTGCATGTATTATAACTCACCAGGTATTCACTGTATATAGCCAACCCAACCCAACCCACAGGGATCAATGGCTTACATGACTTTTGAACCAACTAAAGTCGCCTGAAGAAAACCTTTTCACTTTTACGCGTCTTGTGCGCCGAGGTTTTAAAGTTCACATGCAACTCATGCGATACTTGTCAGCATGCATGATTCGACAGTTCTTTTACTGCGGGACTTGATGATCAATTTAAATGGTTTAATGTTCACACATGGTGTTATTTGGTCCTGCCCAGAATGAAAAGGGTTTTTTTTCAGAATATGGTCCAACCAGAACTCAAAACCCGGAGCCTCTGCTTGTACACATCATAGGAACCTTATATACCATGTTTATAACCGTAACTTCCAGAATATAAACTGCGGCTTATACATTGATTCATGCATCAACAAAAACTTCTGCACCTTATGCGCCTTACGGCATATAGAGCGTCACATAAATCTTGATCTCACAGATACTTTCCACTCATTTCTGATGACAGTGTTTTATGTTCAAGAGTGAAAAGATCGCACATTGTTGCAGTATGAAATGTTACAGAGACACGTTTATGACGTTATTTTTCTTTGAGAAGTTTTTTCTGCAATTGTAGCATGGACATGTTGACATGATTGAATTGTAAAAGACCGTAAAACTTATCAGAAAAAGTCAAACATTTGTCTTTCAATTTGTACAGAGCCTTGTATACAAAGCAAGACCTAGTAGTCAATGCGCTTGTTAACAGGGAGCCAGTGTAATAAGGTCAACAGGGATGCAGATAGATGACAATGTAGAACTTGGAAGATTATGCGTGCAGCTCTGTTTTGTCGTTTTTTCAAATAAATGTTATCTGTTGACCTACGCCCAGGGAGAAAAGTTCAACACAATCAACCTTGGATAGGATAAAAGCCCGCACAGCATTCAGTGATGCAAACCCGGCTCATTGTTTCCAGATCATTAAACCGTGCCGGAGTTGTGAGCTTTGCTTTTGCTGCAGCTCGCTTTTGGAACAACCTTCCTAAAGATGTGTCTGTCTGAAGCTCAGTCCCTGTCTATGTTCAAGTGGCAACTGAAGACTAAGTTGTTCCATAATTTACTGCTCTGTGTGTCTTATTGTTTCTTTTCTGTATTTATATATTTTTGTAAAGCGCTCTGTTCTTTATGGGGCGCTAAAAAAATGCTTGTGTAATAAAAATAATAATAATAAATTTACAAATTGTAGACGAGTTCCAAAGGAGAAAATATATAGTTTTTACATAACAAAAATTAAATGATCAGACATATTCATTACAGTATCAAAAATAACTACAAGATTCCTGATGGTGCCAATTTGAAAAGTTCATTCGGGGTGGCTTCAAAACTCAACCAACAGTTGTCTGCCAGTTCTGGGTGGTACTGGGCAGTTGGCTATTGTTTATTCCGGTTGAACCGCCTAGAACCGGCAGGCAACCGCCGGTTGAGTTTTGAAGCCGCCCTTAAGTCATATCAAAAAATTTCAAAATATCAAGTTGCAAGTCATATTATG
The DNA here is from genome assembly GCA_000969725.1 of Ophiothrix spiculata. Classification (NCBI taxonomy): domain Eukaryota; kingdom Metazoa; phylum Echinodermata; class Ophiuroidea; order Amphilepidida; family Ophiotrichidae; genus Ophiothrix; species Ophiothrix spiculata. Next base: position 55,571 of record JXSR01S003631.1, read on the forward strand.
CAATTAATCTCTATCTCTCTATTTTTGCAGGTATAATGATTTCAAGCATGACCCACTATCACGATGCAACTGCACGCCCCCATACAGTGCTGAGAACGCAATATCAGCTCGTTGCGATCTGAACCCAGCTAGTGGGACGTATCCATTCGGTGCTCTGGGACACAGACCTCATGGAGGAACAGACATGAAGGTAGACTGCTTAAAGGGGCAATTCATGATCCACTTGTCACCCTCAAGGTCACCTTTATCAAATTTGAGTTGTTTTGCTTATAAGAATCTGCAACTGGTATATGTTACGATCCCCAAACCATTCTTTCATATATGCTTGCATTTTTGAGTAAAGTGAGAAAATGTGTCATTTTCTAATTATTGTCGGGGCCCCGACAGTAATTACAACACAGTAGACTATGGAGATTTTCAAAATGCTGAAAAGCTTGTAACTTGGAAATGAACGGCCGGAATCAAGTGAAATTTTCATTATATATTTTTGTTTTACTCTTCGTTTTATTTAGCTAGAAAAGAGGTCACATCAAAATCATGAATTGCACCTTTAAAGGAGGTTCGAGCCTCACAATCCCTAAAAATTGTTTTTAGCATAACTTGAAAACTAATAAAGTAAACTACATAAATGTATACATTTTTAGAAAGGACATTTTACAATGAATCCATTTATAGCATCAAATTCAAATTTTAAGTACTCACTTTTTACAAACTCACCAAAAATGAGTTATTTTGCCAAACAATTTTGAACAAGCCTAGAAAAAGTATTATTTGACAAAAAATTTCCAAAATAGGTAAAATCATCTAAATCGATAGTTCTAGGGAATGCTTTCTCAAATTTTTGATTAATTTCTTAATTTTACAAAAATGGCCCCAAAATAATGATTTTTTGAAAAAAAAAATGAATTTTTGGCCTATTTGGACCACAATTTTCAAAACTAGTGGATTAAACAAAAAATTGAGAGAACGTTCCCTGGAACCATCGATATAGATGACTTATATCTATTTTTGAACATTTTGGCCGAATAACATTTTTCCTAGGCTTGTTCAAAAATTTTTGGTAAAATAACTCGTTTTCGCCGAGTTTCTAAAAAGCGAGTTCTTAAATCAAGAATCTGATACAATAAATAGATTCCTTGTGAAATTCCCTTTATAACAATGTATACTTTTATATAGTTTACTTCATTGGTTTTCAAGTTATGATCAAAATAATTTTCAGAAACTGTGAGGCTCCGACCAAAGACCATTTTGTTGACGCCCTTCTGCCTGATAATGCTATACATGCAATTTTATTTCTAATGGAATTTCCCACTTTATCATGCTCTAAAATTAAGCCTTGTGAAGGTGCTAATGTATTTTATTATAGTGCTGTTATCGATAGAGATTTTGAATGTCGCTATATTGGAAGCAAATTATGCGACATATCGATACATTATTGACAGTCAGTGATAATAATTGAAGATGATATTGACTCTCACGACTCCAGCTAAATCCACTTTCAATACGTAGTCGGGATGAAAAGTCACCATTTACATCTTTACTTTTCCCCAACTATCATCTCCACTTATACTTCCATCTATCTTTATTTAGTGTATATCTATTATTTTAAATTGGAAGAAATTTAAGAAACTTCTCAAAATAAGTTTGGAAACTTTCTTTAGCCGCTTATATCTCATTTTGTTGAATCTTATTCATGTATTTGATGCAATATTTGATTAGATAACAATCTCTTCTTTAAAATGACACCAAATTTATTACAAGAGCTTTTTTTATGGCTGAGTAATTTCACTTTCTTAGTAGGTGGGTCACAGACAGCGTGTGACAAAATTATAATGTTGCAGGCATAGCTTGACCAAGAAAAAGGTGAAATAGGGTTTTTTTAGGACTGAAGGGTGAATCAGGTGACACCGTTTAGGGTATCAAAAACAGCAATTTGGGGGCAATTTCAAGAAATAGGGTACTTTTTCAAACCCTAGTGTGAAAACAGTACCGATAAAATCCCGATTTAGGGTGTGAATATTGGGAAAAAGGGTATGTTTTGGGTTCAGAACCCTCCACCCTTTACGTGGTGTTTTGGAAAACCGTGGTCATGCTATGCCTGCAACATTATACTTGAGTGCCCCTCTCCCCCCGGATCAAGTGCATATCTGTTTTGTCTTTTATGGAATTCTCATTTCAGTTTTTAAATAAATTTCTCCCTTTTCCAGATGACAAGTTGGGGCATGGCCAAGTCTTTCTCCATGATGGCAGTGTGTGGACCAACACATGACCAACAACCAGTCTTCCAATGGTCCAAATCAGACTACAAAGATTTATCACACATGGGACATCCAGATATTTTTGATTTTGATCCTATTAAAATCGCATGGGTAAAAAAGTAACGTGGTTTTAATAATATGTTCAGTAGTTGTTATACTTATTACTTAATACCAGGTGTCCCAAAAAATGGTTAAATGTAGAAACATGATCATTTGCAAAAATTATAGCAGTTGGAGAAACAAAACTTTGCATAACTTTTGATACATATCTCTGCTAAATTTTGCAAAATTTGAATATCATAGCATTATTATTATTATTATTTGAATATCATAGCATTACTATGTCAGAAACGCATTTTTTTTTCAAAATTCAATAAAATTGTAAGCATGTTCATTTGATGTAATTTTAGCCCTGGTTCAACCCTGTGTGAATTTGAAATTAACAGGCCAAAAGTTAGGTTGCTTTATACCATAGTATTAAGCCATTGATACCAAATTCATGAAAATCCGATAAGATGTTACGTAATTATGACATCATAAATTACTTCAGGTCTTGAAATTTATGTCGAAATCTGGCTTTGGGCAAAAATGACCACCGATGCACAATTTTGCTATTTCTAAATGTCGAAGTTTTATCGGACTTTTACTACTAAATAAAGAACATTATAATTTAAACTTGTCCTGCAAGCTTAAGTGGCACATTATGCAGATGTTTTTCTTCTCAAAATGTACACAAGTTTGCGTTTAAACAGTTAAAGAATTGATGTCAAAAATTGAATATGCAGTATCTTCAACCTTAGCGCCACAATTTGATTGACATGTTCAATATAAACAACTCATTCTGGAATGCAAGGAATGCAGGTATCCCTAATTAGCATAATAGATATACTGGAAGAGTGTTCAATTATTATTCATTGAAAATTGTACCAATTTTGGTTCAATATTAAGTCTGATTCTACACGATCAGGTACTGATACAAAAAAGATGGCACATTTAAATATCACAAAACGTACATGCTTATTTTTTGTTGATATATGAATAAATGCATTTTTGACATAGGTATCTACCATTGATGATAACTCAAAAAACTAATAATGCTGTGATTACAAAATTTTACAAGTATCTAAAAGAGGGTATAATTTGTCGAGAGTTTCGTTTCCTCAGCTACTATAGTTTTTGCATACGATCATTTGTCTACTACTTACAAGTAACCATTTTTGGAACACCTGGTATGTCATCTCTGTATACTGCTCCTTGATAATGACTAATTAGGGGCCTCGGAATCCATTGATATCATGGCTTAAATTTTACCGATACACAATCTTTACACTTTGAAGCATACCACTAGTATCGCTTCCAAAGAGATTGCGTATCAGTGATTGCAAGACAAAAAGTTGTAAGTGCAATGTGTGCCGTTTTTAATTTGTATTGCACACTTTATGTGGGCTGCTCTGGCAAAATGAGAGGAAAGTCGCAAATCTACATTTTGAATAATTAGCATCTAAAGTAAAAATAGGGTGAAAAGGTCAAATTTCGTTTTTTGACATCAAATGCATTCATGCATAAGTGTTAACCTATACCTAAAGTTTTTAAAGGTCAACTTTGCCGGGGAAGTACAATTATTCATAGTTAATTGCTTACATATGTTGCTAATATACACTGCAGTAATCAGAATCTTTGAAATCAATTTGCAGCTAATTTTAATTGCAATATATTCAGTGCACTGCTTTGGATTTCGGTCTCTAAATGAGGAACGGAGAAAAAAGTGTGACATATTATATATCATTCAATAGCTGAGATGATTGATAGGGAATAAAAACATGTCATAAACTCAATTTTGAAATTTGTGACTTTCCTCTCATTTTGCCAGAGTACCCCTCATATGCTGATTGCTATTGGATCTTATTGAATTACACACCCAGGTTCTTAAATCAACCTATCTTAGTGTAAAGATTTGGTTTTGGGTTGACAATGTCACCATCTTTCCTGCAACTAATGCAAGATGCATTGGTTGCACTCTTGAGTTGAACTACTTAATCACCAATGCTGCATTTCAATCTGCGTTAATCAATGCTCAAAACTTATCAATACACTGGCAAATCTACTGCCAAAATTGATATGCCTTGGCATTTTTGGTCAGAAAGGCAGTAGACCTGTGTACACTTAAAAAAAAAAAGAATCACCTTGTTTAGGCTTTCGTCATGGAAACCCAACTTGGTACTTGGTACCAAGTAAGCTAAAGGAAGCTTATCTTCAACAGGGCTCCAAGATGTTTTTATAATTCAGTTTTGAATGCAGGAGGAAGACTGGAGTACCCGTAGAAAAACTTGCGGAAGCGAGCATGGACTGAAAACCAAATGTACATAACGTGCCGGGTTGCGGTACTCGAACCCGGGACCTCATTGGTGCAAGGCGAGGGAACTACCGCTGCGCCAACCCGCTCCCCCTAATATAGGTAAAACAAATTTTCTTCTGTAATAAGGTTTAGATTCTTTGGCAATGTAAATATATTACCATTTTTGATATAGATTATATCTGTATATTCATGTATATGTTGGAAATAAATACTTTATTGTGTTTATAGATATGATTCCTAAATTTCATTTTTTTTTGAAAGTGTGAAGAATATTTGTAGGCAGCATGTACAACATATGTATAGAGTAGATGAGGATGGTTTTTACAGGGTCATGAATCGGTCCAAATTCATAATTAAGGCCAAAAAATATGTTTGTTTAACTTTTCCAGCCGACCCTAATTTTCCAATTTCCAGAGAAGCTTTCTTTGGTACAATTTTTACAGGCAAAATAATTCATGAAACAAGTATTTTAAACAGTTTCTTTGATCTTCTACATCATTTTAAAACACCAGTTAGATGTTAAAAAATCTTAAATCACTCATATTCAACTCATAATTTGGCTCAGTATTACAAAAGATAAAAAAGAATTTTCCTGACCGACCGACTGACCCTTTCTCTGAAAGGGCATCTATGGCCATACAACATGTTTTTTTGACCTGATTGCAGTACAGGCTGTAAAAAAAAGTTGTTGTAAATGTCATTTTTCAGTGCATCACATCGTCACGCTATTAAAAATTTTTAATTGCCAACTCATTTTTGCATCTACCCTTAAATTCCTATCGTAATCGGCTTCTTATACACCAAGAGATTTCTACGTGTGAATAGGTTTAGTTTATGCCCTGGAGGGGTACTTAGAACAAAAGTGAATACAGGGATGTGCCTCCAACATACGATGGCAAAATCAGGCTAGTTGGTATATCAAAGGGTCCTTTTTCTTTGCTAAATGTGGTATTTTGATGGGTCAGTTTTTCACAATTTTCTTAAATTTGCACCAAAATGGCGCAAACATTGGAGAAAAAAATCCAATTTTTGTATAAATTGACTCAAAATTTGGGCGATTTGATATATGGATGGGTCTCTTTTTCTTGAAAATTGGTATCTGTATGGGTGGTACTTCAAATTTCCCAACGGCACACCCCTACCAAAACCAGAATTGAGTACCCCCCCGAATACAACATGTATTGCA
>JXSR01S003631.1:70468-80994 GCA_000969725.1 Ophiothrix spiculata
TGCAACATGGAGCGTGCCTGGTAAGGGTTGTGTTGGAGGACAGCCAAACAATTTTTTTTTTTTTTTTTTTGGCCTTATTGTTTCAAATTAATTTCGGACACCAAATGACAATCTAAATGCAGATGCTGGGTACGCATTAATTGTGACAAGCACAAGATCCAAAAGCAAGCAATCGGTAATACACAATACTGCAACATGGAGCGTGCCTGGTAAGGGTTGTGTTTTTACGCAAGTTACACACAAAATTCTGTACACAATTAAGGCATTGAATTTTCATGTCCAAATTTTATTTGAAACAACAATATAGTCTTTCACAACACACAGCGTGTTCTGCGTGTGCCACGCTATAATGATCAATCATACCAAAAGACTAAGCATAGATCGACGTCGAACGACAGAAAATGATGGACTCTCGAATAAGCCATAAACTACACCCTTTTGCTACAATTATACAATTAAAATAACAATTATATATTCAACACTTGAAACAAAAAGAACACTTGTCTGTTAAAATAAAAACAAAACCGGTAAATAATAATTTTTGAAATTTGACAAATAGTAATTTTTGAAATTTGAAAAATAATAATTTTTGAAATTTAAAAAATAATAATTTTTGAAATTTGACACCTTTTATACTATTCTTGAATATCAAACATCCACAATCTAAATTGTGATATCAAAATTACTATCAACAAATAATAATTCATTTACATCGTGTACATATGGCACAAAATTGAAATGGCATTTCAAGATCTTGATCTTCATAGTGCAACAGATACTCCATCAACTAAGCAGTACAAACAGCAAAACCCAGTAGATCATAAAGGATCAAAGCATGAAAAGTACTAAGTGCATGCATAGGCCTACGCAACCAGTACTAAGTGCATGCATAGGCCTACGCAACCAGTATTAAGTGCATGCATAGGCCTACGCAACCAGAATATCTGCAAAGTGCATAATTAGAAGAATGCAAGAATGCACTACACACATGAAGTCTATCATAAAACATGTGATAATGATAGTTGTACGTATGTATTTATCATGTCTGGACATGATAAATGCATACGTACAACTAATGCATACGTACAACTATGTTTCATATTTTTTAAAGAAATATATCAACTAAAATAGTAATAAAGCATCTCTGCATAGTGATAAATACAAGTTGGACAGTTTCCAATATTTACAAATCCACAAGGATCTGAACACACAGCTTGTTAGGGGCGCACCATTAGATTTTCAGGGGGGAGCAGGAAGTTTTTTGAAAAAAAAAAATTCCCCCTTCACAGGCAAAAGAAAAAAAATCCCCCCTGAACATGCAATAGGCAGAAAAACAGTAATTTCCAGGGGAAAAAATCGCTCCCGAATGGAGCGCGAAAAAAAATCAAACCCAAACCCAACTTCCTGCTCCCCCCGGGAAATCTAATGGTACGTCCCTTATATTGATGTCAAAATGTACAATTTCCTAATGGCTTCTTAATTTGTAAACATGAAAATAAAAAGAGCAGATTCAAAACAGGGCTCTCACATTTTTTTAGAACAATCTTAATATGTCTAGATATTTTAGCTTGATTTTTAATCAAATTGAAGTTTAGGGTATGATACATATTTGCAAAACTTGAAAGGCCTTAAAATAATAATAAGACCGTAAATTTCATTTTCTTCAACAAAGTTTCCCAATTTTTTTTATTCAAAGGGATTACTATTTTTTTTAATCTTTTTTATTATTGTGGTATATTTCTAACTTAACACAATTTAACAGAATTGTTGTGTTTATATAATTCCACCACGACTAATGGCCTGTACATTTTGACAAAATAATTTGCATTTTATTTGTTGCTTTTATGAGTTAGCTAATACTACAAAGAACTTTGAAGTTGTTAAATTTCGAACTACTTCAATTCAAAGTAAATTGATTTCAAAATAATTCCAAACAATCATTCCAATTCAAACAGAGACGGCCAACTGCAAAATATCGCAGATCCCACAATACATACATTATACCATGGCCCAAAGCAAACATTATATAACCAATTTTCTGCCTCACTCTGCTTGATTGTGGCATAAAATTCCAGGCCTAAATTTAGGCAGCCGCTTGTTGTAACGCATTGGTGAGTTCTTTGAAGCCATGTATATACCACTGGGCTTCTTGCTTGACCTTGGCTCGCTCTTGGTTGCCTCCAAAACCTATGAAATGATCCTGAAAGAAACAAAAGTAGGACACAATTAAATGAAATGGCTAAAAAAAGTGCTAGAAGATGGTCTAAAAGAAAAGAGTATTTAAAGTTTAATATAGTATAATTTTTTTTTTGGGGGGGTCTAAGATTCTTCTCTTTCTTTCTTAGATTTGAAAAAACGTCATCGTAACCATAGATTTAGAGAGGGTATAACAGACTTCCTATATACTGGCCCGTGTAATGCCAACGTCGGCAACATAGGGCTCAAATTGGGGGTATTTGGGTACACTCCGAGGTAAATTGAATTTGTAATTGAGTGCCTCCTAAAGCGTGGCCGAGCGGTTAGAGCGTTGGACTCGTAATTGCATGAAATACATCTGTCGTGGCGTCAAACCCTGGTCCCTGCACGTCTCCTTTTTTCCTTAAGCAAGAAACTTTACTCTACTTGCTTCGTGCTTCAGAAGGCACGTAAAGCCGTTGGTCCCATTTGAAGTGTTCCTGACACACTGTCGGATGTAAAAGAACGTCACAGGCTATTCGAAAAGAGTAGGGAAATCTTTCCTGGTCATGTTGACTATACCTTCAAAAGTATATCATTTCTCTCTAGGACCAGGGAGCTTCGCGTTTGACTCCACTTGGAGTGTTGCGAAGTATCAGAAGCAGAAGCAAAACCTCTGCAAAGATGCATCATTTTGGGTGCCTTCAAATACATGAACAAAGATGCAAATGTCTGGGTGCAGCTTCAACAAGTTACAATGCAGCTTCGGGAAAATGCAAATACCACTTTTCAACATGGGTATAATTGACTTTAACGGGCAATTCATGATCCACTTTTCATCCTCAAGGTCACCTCTATCAAAATTGAGTTTTTTAGCTAAAACGAATTCTTAACAAGTTTATATTCGACAAAGTCCAGGGGTTCAACTTTCAAGCATGTGTGACCACTTTTTTGGTAATTTTGAATCATTTCATGCATTTTAAATTTAGTCATATAGGCCAAACAATAATTTATTGGACATTTTATACAAAAATCCAGAGTACAGGGCCCCATTGTTTGATAATGCAACCACTGCATAAATTTTTGTTTAAATTGTCCAATAAATATTTATTTTGCCTATAGTGAGTTTCTTATCATGCTTGGTATACACATACCATTCATTTGTTTACCGCAGTTATTTTCACACGTGACAGACTGAGCACAAAAAATATCACTTGTACAGCAAAGCAAGAATGGCATTTTGAGTGAACTAATTTTGCTTCAAAATTATGGATTTTACAGGGCTTTTTTGGTAGAAAAATTACCCTCTCTTGAAAATGGCACTTTTAGACCCCTTATTATAAATCACAAACATTTTGATCATTCCTAAAACCAACCCATTTGTCTTGTGCTCAAAAGCCATAACGACTTTGAATAAACTTTGACACGGGGGGGTTTGCAAACCACACTATTCTGATAGAGGTTAATTTGTAAAGGATTTCAACCACTTATAAATCCTTAACAAACCACACCAGTCCCTGAGTCATTCACCAACCATTTTATCCAAATTTTGTTCAAAGTCACGCTATTTAAAATTAAAATCACCCCAGTTTACAGTACCCGAGTGGCCCAATGGATGTTTAACTTTTTGAGTTTTGTGGAAGAGACTTACAGCTGGTGGGCAAGCTTCTAAGTCTGTGGCTCCATCACCGATCATGATGACGTTCTTGTAGTTGTGTTTCTCTTTCAGCATCTTGATGACACGACCTTTGCCCCCACTCCTACATGTGTGTTGAGTCTCGTCAAACCCAGCATATGAACCTGTAAATGATAAAACATTTCATAAATCAAATATGTAGCTCTAATGACTGAAACAGGGAATTACCCAAAGAAATTATAATTATGAATCAGTGCTCGCCGCCATTTTAATTCGACTGCCATGTAAATCCTATGGGATGGTGGCCCTCTCGGATCTTTGCTTATAGAGAGTGAGTTATTGTACCTCCGGCATTTACGACTCTTCGCTCTCATTTTACATCATTTGGGCTTGTATTCTAAAAATTCTTTACCAACTCTTGGGGTATTAAATGACAGGGTTAAAATTTGGTCTATAGTCATCTGAAACAAACCTTTTCATTCTGGGCGGGATCGAATCGCATCGTGCGTGAACAACAAACGAAACAAATCGATCTTCAAGTCCCGCAGCAACAGAACTGTCAAATCACGTGAGCTCACGAGTATCGCGTGAGTTGCGTTTGAACTTTAACCTCGGCGCACAAGACGCGTAAAAGTGAAAAGGGTTTTTTTCACGCGACTATAGGTGGACCCATAATTGTCTCCTTTCAAATATTGACATGCGTCACAGGCATAAGTTGGCATAGCATTTAGCAAATCAATTTACTTTGGCATAAAAACATATCGTAAAACCTACAGTTTAAACTTTTTATGCTATTTACCATCATAATAATATAGAATTCTATTGGCAAAGACATTGTCTGTGCTGACTCCAAGCTCTTTGGCAACCTCTTCCACAATGGTGAAGAAACCGCCTGTTATGATGTACACATGTGTTCCTTGGTTGTGTAACTCTTTCACAAGTTCCCTACAAAAAAAAAAAGAAAGAAAATGCAAAATTAAGAGACTGGACCATTAACCTGGTTCACATAATTTTACTTGGAACCAAGAGCATTTTAACTTAATATTAAAGTGCTTGGAGATAATAATTCCAACTCATAATCTGTAAAGAAAGCTTTTAAGTTTGCACAGTCTTCTAAATTGTTATCGTAAGCTAGGGGTCAGCTAATGTAGGATGTTGAATGGGGAGCAAATTGAATATGTTCGATTAAAATTGGGTGGTTACAAATTATGGAACCCGGGGGGGGGGCTGATATTTGTGCCCGGCTAACCACCAGAGTTCCGCAGGTTCCGAAGGTGACCCTATGTGAGATCAAAAATTGGCAAAAATGGGTGAAATGATACCCTATCTGAGACCTTAAATCTACCATATCGGTTCGAATGGATACCCTATCCGGGAACATATCTGTTCAAATGAATACCCTATCTGAGACCATGCATAAATTGTGACGAAATAATTATTACTAGAAATCACAGGTAAAATGCAACTGTACACTATTTTAACAATTTTAAGAAGTGTTTCTAGGTACATTTGAAGCACTTTTATTAGCAATTTAAGGCACCATTGTCATTAATTTAACCATTTTTTAAATTGATATTCTATCAGAGACTTAAAAACCAAATTTGATACCAGTTTGTAGCTATGTGAGACCTGCAGAGTTCCAAGTTGATTTTAATACCCTACATGTATATTGCAAGTCTCAAGACCTGTCCAGGTCTCACCTTTTTGGTAACACGGGTGGTTACCCAATCAGGATACCCCCCCCCCCAAACCCGGTTATGGAACCTGTAAATATGACTTGCAACAACATGCATCTAGCACAGGCCTGATTGGAATATGAGAACTACTGTAGGTAACCATAAACATGTCCCCTTACACCCCACACACACCCCACAGACACATGCACCCCATTGGTTATGTATGGTCCTATGATTAACTTTTGTGTGGGGTTTGGATGTAATGGGTATTTTTTTTTTCCTCTGTTTCTCCCGGATCTATCAGAAGAGCCTCGAGTGGGGAATATAATTGTTTGTTTTTACATTAAAAGGTCATTTATATAATTTGTGAACTCTGTTTTTGTATGATAAATTTCAAAATCTCTATAATTATTTTTTTAATTCAATTGTACTTCAAAGCTCAGTCACAAATTGAATTTTATGATCCATATCATCCCCTAATGCGTGCAATTAGAACTGAATTCTTCTTTTTACAGTGTAACAATAGTTTTGTAACAAAAACATGTACATGCAGTTAAGGTCGGATAGTTGCATGCAATTTGTATCATTTACATTATTGAAATTTAAAACTAATTTCAACAAAACTTTCCATCATCTGCAAAAACGCACAATATCAAAATCAGAAAAAACAACATTTATTGTACTTTTCCAATTAAAGGTGAGCGACCCATTCAGTTTTTCAATACCTTGTTTTGTATCACAGGGTGTAGCAGCTACACCCTCTGTAAATTGTAAGGTTTATAATTAATGATAAACAATCACAGATAGCCTTTTCCCCTTTTTTTCAATGCTTGGGAGCAGCGGTGAGGGGAAAATTTGGTTTGAAAATTTTCATTTTGACTTTATATTTTGTTTAACTTCACTCAATTTCAGAATTAAAAAGAATAACATGTTTCATTTTGGCCTTTCACACACAAAAAGAAATCACAATGTCTAATAAAAGCAAAATTCGATCTATTTACTTTAGGATTGATAGAATAAAGCCCAAACCATAGTCGGCCTCCAAACAAAATTTTCGCTACCGAACATTTGGTCATGACGTCAAAATGACGAGTGACTCCAAACAAAATAACTTTAACACAGAGTTGAGACCAAATAAAATTTCATGCTAGATTGCACATGTTATTGAATTGCCATATACATTGGACCAAATGTTTGTTACCCGTTCATACTTTAAATGCGATGGCAAATATTTGGTGACTGTCACAACCAAATGTTTGGTAGGATTTTTTTTTTTTGGAGGCCGACTATGGTTTGGCCTTACAGATCAAAATTTCACAGAATGTGCAGAATGATGAAAAAAACTTGTATACCAAATTTTGATTTTTTTCCGTCAAAGCGTTTTTGAGTTACGCTATTTTTTATTTTCCAATTTCCCATAGACTTTGTACATGGCAAATTTGGCCACCATGAAAATTGCACAAAATTTGGCAAATTTCTGAAAAAAATACTATTTACAAAATATTTTTTTTCTGTGGCAGTGGTTCACAAAAGAAACTATTTTTTGTTTCTTTGAATGGCAAACTGATCACAGATTGTCATAAATTTTGATTTAAAGAAATATCTTTCATCGTTTACGAATGCGAGACTTCTAATGTTTCTACTTCTCAAATTTTATTGCGTTAATTTCTAGAAACACTGAATAGCCAGATTTCTCAGAATTTTCATTCATACTTCCCATGCTTCAATTTTAACAAACAAGGTGTCAAATGAAAGCTTATCAAATTTGCAACAATCTCTCGTTGGCTTTTAAAACTAAATTGTTTCTAGAAAATTTTATAGGTGTTTTAAAATATGCATAAATTTAGGAGCTAAAAAATCATTTTTCTTGATAATAAAACACTTTCTGGCAAAAAGCCCACGAGAGAATTTAGCTATTGTGATCCTTCACCAGCCCCTTAAATTTGAATGTCATAGCACATTCCCTCTTGACATGAAAATTCAAAAACTCTGATTTTTTAGGAAATTTTCAAAAAATAAAGAAAAACATAAGAAATTGGCCAAATATCATAAAACTTATTAAATGTTACCATTGAAGGGTTTTCTTTAAATGGAAATAGGTTTTGTTTCCCTTTCCCAAAAACTTATCACTTTATACCTAATTTTCTGACATGTGTAAATAGCCGTTCAAGCTACCTTAAGTATCAATTTATCATAATGAATGATATCTAACCAAACACTTGTGCTATTAATCTTATTATCTTGGGTTATCATTGACCAAACAAGATACAATTAAATAACAGACATTTGAAGTACAGGTACATAGACCAGACACAATGGAATTTGGGTTCAAACTCCTACTCAAGCGTTTGATTCTTCCTCCTCTTGAGCATCGACGAACCACATCTTGAAAAAGTGTGCTTTTTAAAGATTTTCCATATTGATTTAGATTTTAATGTGTTAAATAACATAAAACATAAATGGGTCAAAAAAATCTTAGAAAACAATAAGGCCTGTATTCCAGAAAGATGTTTAGCTAAACCATTATTTAACTGAGCATCAACTGTTCAGGAATGATGCGCATCATTGCAGCTTTCAAGCAGAACAGTTCAATGAGTCGTGCTGTTGACGTGAAATAAAACCTTGATTTTAGCCAAACACCTTTCTGGAATACGGACCTAATTGTTTATAATTAATAAATTATTTTACCTTGAAAAAATCCAAAATCTCCATTACGGCGGACAATTGTCTAGATATATGATTGCCTACTAGTACTACTTTTTTTAAAGATTTTATTTATTGGTTTAGATTTTAATGTGTTATAATATCATTTCTATTTCGTAGATTTAAGATTATTACAGGCACAATCTTGTATTTCAAGCTTCCAATGCTATTTTAAATAGGCCTTGTACATTTTTTCCTTTGGGGGCTTGGCGGGCCACACAAAAAAGGTACCCGGGCCGTAGGTTACCCACCACTAGTGTAGACTAAGAGAATGGCCTTGATCATATCCAAGATCAACAAACAGAATCAAATTCAAAATTTTTGACTTTTCTGAAGGTTTTGAACAAAATTTTCCCGATATCTGGCAATCGACTTATTTTCTAACAAATGAAGTGTAAACCATCCACAAATAAAATTTCAACATTTTGTCCAATGTCCCTTTTTGATAACTTATTGAAAAATAGTTGAATTCCTCTACTTAGCTGAAAACTAACATTACTGTTGTTTACAAATCATATGGATTCAAAAAGTCAAAACAAACAGACAGTCATGGGTGGTTTAAACTAAATCTTCAAAATAAGCTCCCTGTAAGCTGCGTCCAGAAAATTCAAGCAAATCGAGCTTCCATGCAAATTCAAAATCTAAATCGCCTGACAAGGCTCTCAAATGACGATCGTGATGACTTGTAACAGTGACAAGAAGCTGGTTCAGCAAACACGGTAACCCGGGGGGGGGGGGGGGGGTACTCAAATATGTTTGGTTTGGGTAGGGACATGCCTCTGGGAAATTTGGAAAGCCACCCATCCAAATACCAATTTTTAAGAAAAAATTGACCCATCCATATGCCAAATCTTCTAAATTTTGGTATAAAATTGGATCGATTGAGCCCATATTTATTGGTCGAGCTATGAGTTGCAAAAATAATCATCCAATTTTATCATTATCATGTTTTGGATCCAATATTTTCCCACACTTGGACACCTCAAAGCATGATAATGAGCAAAATTCAATCTAAATTCTCATTTTATTTTCTGTCAAAATTTGCTCTATTTTGGCAACATTTTCTAACATTTTGATAAATGTCCAAATTTGCGGCATTTGGCGCAAATTTCCGAAAATTTTGAAAAGAAAACCAATCAAAATACCACATTTTGGGAAGAAAAAGTCCTGATGATTGGAATACCGGAAAGCCTGATTTTGCTACCCGAATAACCCCCATAAATGCTCCCCATAACCTCTTTTGTTCTGAGTAGCACCCCCCCCCCCCCCCCGGGATGGTAACCAATCACATCCATCTGCGTGAAATGCCTTTGGTTGCTTACGACACAGAACTTGGCAAAATTTAACTCACAAAACAGGGAGCTTATAAGATAGGAATTTAAGATCAAGCCCATCAAAGATTACAATTTCCACTTACTTGATTCCCGTTGTTAACTTTGGCGGATGCGTCCTGACAAAATCTTGCAGCACTTGTCTACTCGGTTTCATCACATCTAATCTCGCTCTCAAAGCGTCTTTAAACTCAACGTCTTTCTTGCCCATTGCACTTTTTGTAAGTTCCGCGACCTCTCTCCCGACCCCACAATGAGTTGCTAATTCATCGATGGCCTCATCGGTACATATAGTACTGTCTACATCAAAGCAGACGGCATCTGCTGTTCTTAATACTTTCTTTATACAATGTGTGTTTGTGTTTTTTGATGTGGATGCACCGCTACAGCTGCCCGGCATGATGGCTGAATTGTGTGAACTTGATGTTGTACTTGTGGTTGACTGGTTTGAATTTGATGCTGTTTTTGAATGATGGACTGGAGATGCACTCATATCTGAAAATAGAATGGTAACAGGTGTAAAATTTGGATTCTATTGAAATATTTTTGTGTGTGTGCAACAAATTTAGAAAATAGTTCAATATTCCTTGTTTTCATATTAATCACAATGATACAAATATTGACTGCTTTTTGAGGGTCATGTTTAAATTATTTTCCCAAGGTGATCTCAAAACAATGGTTATCATGTAACGCGCGCTGCGTTTCCTGCAGTTATGTGTCCAGCTATGCACACGCTCATCTGTATCAATTCACGACGTGATGCGGCCCGCCTATTTGGTGTTGATCAAAGTATAGTAGCGCACGTGAAGCTCGAGTTACATGGCACCAAATACATTGAGCATCCCCCTCAGGATTTAACAGTGCAAATCTAAGCAAACCTAAAATCCCTGAAAAATTGCACGCTAGTTGTTGATATAAATTGAAATTATCCAAAAAGGGGGAAACAGATGAGTGTGAAATTTACATCAGTGACTAAGAAGTTTAGGATACTTTTTTTGGGGGGGG